>PNEQ01127397.1:0-45299 GCA_003012365.1 Medauroidea extradentata | reverse complement strand
ACATGTGCTTTAGGTTGTCAATCAACCATTATACGTCCAGTCCTTATTTCCCGTGTGGAAATAGGGTTGAACGCTTTAACCGGAATTTGAAGGTGACGTTGTCAGCGCTATACCATGAGCAACAGAACGTGTGGGATGAAGACCTAGATCTGGTCTCCATTGGGTTCAATTCCGCTGTGCACAGCGCTACCAAGTACAGTCCTGCCCGTGTTCTGTTCGGGAGAGACTTATTGCACCCTTTGCTTAAAGTTTGCGGTGTCCCTCCCCTGCGGCTCCGGTGTCGGATGCCGCGAGAGAGCTCATGGTCGATGATGTGGTTGGGAACTTGTATGACGCATGTGGGCGCCTTCAGGCGAGGTACAATGCTGGAAGAACTGAGTCTGATTTTCAGGTTGGAGATGCAGTGTTCTGCAAGTCCTTTGTACTGCCCTCGGGACCGGATCAGCGCGGGAGCAAGTTGATGCTGAAGTACCAAGGTCCCTATGATCTGGTTCGATTGCTGGGACCCAATACTGTTCTCCTGAGCGAGCCGACGACTGGAAAAGTTATGAGGAAAGCTCATGTCACTCATTTGAAGCGAGCAGGGAATTAATTGATGTTTTCTGCCAAGTTTGTACAGGTTTACAGGCATGGTCATCAACAGGGGTGTGAAGAACGGAAATGTTTGGGACAACTGAGTTGCAACGAAGAGAGTGGGCAGGGCCCGCCCCCTCGCTTCTGCGTTTCTACGATTTCCCACTCCCATTCCCCTATTTGTGGTGCCGGTGAAGGCTCGTAGTGTTTGTGGTGTGCAGTGTGTGTACCGGTACCGTGTTTGTGTGTAGGTGTATTTGTGTTTTGTGTGTGTGTTCGTAGCGGTGTAGTACCAGCTGGTAGTATTATCGTGTAGCTTGGCCGAGACAGTGTTATGATATTTTTATAGCGATTTTTTGTGAGGTCTGTTTGTGAATTTTATCTAGCTTTTGAGCTTTTGTATAAGAGTTTTTGTAATTTGGGGTCAGTCTTGGCCAGAATTTTCTAAATGGTGCTATTCTAGGCTGTGTTGCCAGAAATTTAAATGCTGTAATTTAGATTGTTTATTTTATATTGTGCCTAAGGGTTATTGTGTATATCTGCTGGAAAATTGTAAAATTTAATTGAAAATTCTTGTATGCTTGTTGTCAAATGTGTACTAATGCCTCTTTATAGGGATTGTGTTAAAGGGACCAAAATATTATGACTCTGGTTTGGTGTTTTTACATGCTCCACAATGGCGCTGGGCGGGCAGACCTTCCCTTGGTTCCTGGGCGACACGAGCTCTACAGTATCAGAATGCTGGGCGAGGGCACCGCATGGATGGGATCTGGCACAGATGATATCTCCGGCAACCCAGACTGGCTCGTTTTATCCTGAGCTAGATCGATGACCCTCTTACGCCTCCAGGGCAGGGCCGGAGGCCTGTAGGTCCCTGTATGTAGGAGTAAGAAAGGGGGAGTTGTACCGGGAGTCGGCGACTCCGGTTCACCACACTTGAAGATCTGCTAAATTTACATATCTTGGACTGGCAATGAGGTTGTTTTGGAGGAACTTGGTGCTTGTGCCTGCGCGCTTAGTGGTTTGAATTCCCCGCCCGGACTTCGGCCGTGCTCGGCTGCCGTCGGATGCGCTCGTGTTCGCTCTCCCCTCCTTCCCTCACTTCTCCCTCCCGTGCCCAGCTCAGACACTCCCGTCTGCGAGACAATCAGTCTTCTCCCGGGCCCGACCGTGGGCGGTTGTGTTTTGCTTGCGACCGCATTACCACACCTGAGCCGTGTCATCGGTAAGTTCCTTTTGTTTGAGTTTAGTGTTCATGTTTTTTCGTGTTTTTTTTTTCAGTTAGGTTTGGTTAATTGTTTGTTTGCGTTAATGACACGTCGAGGGTGTGCTGTCGCGGCCGCGAGCCCTGTACGACTAGGGATTTGTCCCTATTTTTTAATGGAATAAAGTGGTGCGCGTGTGTCGACCACAGCAGCTTAGTATTTCTCTCTTAATCCTTTATCGTAATTCTGTATCAACCTCTCAGTGGAGAAAACGTGTGTGAAACTGTTAAGCTTTTTAAGATAACTTACATTATATAAATTGTTTTGCCAAGATCTGTCTTTCATAATTGGTAGCTTAGAGAACCCTGTGTCATTGTCGTTGGTTTAATGTGTGTTCTAATGGGAAGGGTACTGGGCCTTGGTCGATGCTTAGCAACGCCAAGATTAGCAGCCTGTTACTACTGTGCCTGCTAGACGCGGGCTCACATTAAAGACCAAATTCTGTATTTACCTATCTACCAGCCGCACATTATTTTAAAAAAAAAGTTTGGGAGCAGGTACAGCTACAGCTTCTTTATGTGCCAGTCTGCCTGCAGTAGTAGGTACACTGCGTCAGGACGTGCCGAGTGTCACGTCGAACTACAACGCCAGGCCGTGCCACTCCAAGCCAGCATTCCTAGCATGACGTGTCTCACCAGCCCACTTGTTTACCTACTTCGTGTCAAACTCTTCCATTCAATTGTGTCTGTCCAGCAGGCTGGAAGAAAAATCATCATCGGCTCTAAGACCTGAGAGGTTAAAGTGCCGTAAAACTCTGTCATTATCATTATCCTCCCGTGCCCGGAACTTACTCTCAAAATTTGGCTTATAATTGTTGTAATTATTTTTTTTCTAAGTTCTGAAAGTTAGGGGTCTGCTTACGTTTGGTGTCGGCCTACAATCCAGTCAATATAGTATTCAGAGCTCTTAATAACCATGTAATCGGCAATGGCTTAAGACAAAATGAATCTACAGTGAGAACCACTTTGAAAAGTAGAAATGATCTCCAGAAATTGTTGACGTCAGAGTCCTTTCTTTAGAGAAGAATTCCTTGATTTTCAGACTGTTGAGAAACAATTGGAAGAAGTAGTAGAGGAAGTACAGTAGTTTGAAATAGCAGGGTAGGGGGGGGGGGCACTTGGTTTTGAGAAGCTCGATGCAACAGATGCCAATGAACTGATCACTTCACATGTAAAACTGCAGAAGAACTCATTGAACAGGGTAAGATGAGACATAAAGAGATAGAAATTGGTGATGATACTGCCCCTAAAGCTGAACGAGAACTGACAGCAAAAGATCCCGACTACATTTTTATTAGCAAAATAAACTACGCATATGTGATTTTAGAAGATAAAGATCCCGATGAAAAAAGAGTTCTATCTTTAAAAAATGAAATTGGTAAGATGTGTTACGTGTACAGAGACATGTACCACTAGTAAAAAAAGTGTCAAAAACTAACGTTTTAAGAAAGTTTTTTTGCACCTGTTCATTACTTCACACAGCAGACCCATGTGAACTCAGCTGTGGCACCGGACGTGACAAGCGGAGAAGATGCTGACATGCCAGCTACACCCCCCCTTTTTTTTCTCTCTCTTCTAGAGGATGTTGACACAACACCACCAGTGCCTTGATAACGTGCCCTTGGCGGAAAAACAAACTTAGTTACATGCACATTAGCTGTGACTGGCTTACGTGCACTCTTTTGTTTCTGTTTTGTAGATGTTCTTAAACTGTATTTACAGGTGTTCACCACTTCATATGTTTTTTTTATACATGGTGGTTTAATTTTGAGGACATCTTAGAATTTTTAGGGAGAAAATAATAGGACATACTGCAGTGTGTTTGCCAACACAAGTAGTTATGCCTTGTGCTTATTTTGTTCTCAGGTGCTTCAGATACTATATAGATAAAACGTACCTATTATATTTTCTGTCTTTGCGTGTCTGACAGAATTGATTATGTATCTACACCATTCATTTGTCAGAAAAAGTGCTTGTTTTGTAGACATTCTCAAAACAACTATGTAAACGTAAATTTTTCCCACTGGAATATTTGGAACTCACGTAACGCGGATTCACATAGCGTGAGCATTTCATGGAACACATTACTCGTGTTATGCTAGTCCGAGGTGTATTTACAAAATGTTCTGTATTTTGTAGCACTGAGATTTATTAACGAAATTTCGAGGCAAATTCTACACTTGAGGCAACTTAAAATTTACCAGTAGTTCAGTGCCTACACATTGCTTCGTAACTCTTACCGATTAAAACATTTACATTTCACTACTACAAAATGTATAGCAAACATGAATCTAAATTCAATAGATTCACAGTGGCAGGTTTTATTTCAATAAATGTGAAGTCACACATGTTATCCTCAGTGTGGCAGGTGCAGAGAGAAGGCCGTGTTCTCTCCCTCCCTGTATATTAATTTCCCACCGGAGAGTATGGTTGGCCCTTTAGAGGGAGGAGGTATAATATTAATTAGCTTAAATATAAATAAGAAAACAATGGAACAATTCAATATGATATTACGTTCAAGTTGTACCACTAACGTATTGTCACTGAAATATAATTGAAAAGTAAAAGGGGTTGAAGTGAATATAGGCAAAATCTGCAAAATTATGCTTAATGTTGATTAGCCAAAGTCACCCCCTCGTGCCCACTAGCCCGGGAAGGTGGTTAGTCCTGCAAAGATAGAGAAGAGCAGTAAAAGAGGTTAGAGATAGAAGCATTTTAGCCGCTGATGCCGGGGGAGAGCAAGTGGCTCCAGGTTAATTAAAATTTCAACTTTGGCGTATGTGCAGGAATGAGTAATAGGAGACTATGTTTTCATGTTCGAAGATGCCATATAATAATTCGCTACATGTAATAAGGGCAGTTGTATGCACTCAACGATACAATTTGTATGATATTAATTATCATGGAACAGTTGTATTTAGCAAAGGGGTGGCAGTAGGTTCCCCATGATAGAGCACTTGATATTCGTAACCACTCCCATTGTAAGACTTAAGATCATTCCTTTATATTGAATGTCTGACAGGAGCAGTTCTCGGCAAATTCAACAAGTTATGATAGAAAAATATTCAGTGACTTCTTATTATGAAGATAGCCTTACCCACATTACCTGTATGGCATATACAAGGAACGTTGTAGAGCTCAAATTAGTGTTGATTATCCTTTATATACGTGCTACTGTACAGTTGTTGCTAGTTGATTCCTTCATTTACATCAGACGCAACTTAAACAACATTACAAGGCTGGTTTAACTTATAAGTAAAGAAAAAATAACATCCCTACTTAAGAAGACAAGGCAAATTGCAATGTTCTAGTCTGCAACCGATTACATTATAAATGTCAAACTATTTTACATTTCTATACGTACTTTTTTTTTTCTATACAAAAAATTGTATGGGGACAAGTTACCGTATTGCTCTGAAGCAGCACATTTTGTAGAATTTTCGGTGTCAGCTTATTATCGCATACTGTATTTACGAAAATAAATTTTTTAAATCAAAATGTACAAAATGTGTTTACCAGCACGGCACTACCGGTAGAAGCCACCTTGCTCGGCAATAAAATTACAGTATATCCACAGAAATTATTTTATTACACACTACATTTAGTAAATACTTTGTGCAAAACATGTGCATCATAACTATTTTGACTACTGTCATTTGATTTTTGATGAAACCAACTCAACTTCCAATCAGATTATACTGCCAACGTAAACACAGGCACATACCAATGAACAGCGGTACTAAGCTTCCTTGAAATTACTGCATTATTAGCCCCTTCTACAGATTTTGCGCTTGAAATTTACGTATACTGTAGTAACTGCACTGGCGCTGACAAGTGAAAAGAACATCCTGCGGCATGCTGTTAAGGTTTCGCAAGGTGGCCACTGTAAACATGGGGCTACTGTATTAACCAGGGTTCTTACAGCAACATACAATTAAAATTCAAGGACTTTTCAAGGACCACAATAAATTGCATTTGATACACAAAATTTTTATTTAACTATTTAAGGTTTTATTTATAATGTTTCTAATTTTTTCTCCTCTTTCTTTAGAACTGGTGAAGTTCACCAATAATAAATAAACCAGAAATGATCTTCGACTTGAGAAACACTGTGAGAGAGATTCCGCTTTACAGCATGCTATGCCTCTCTCACAACCAACTCCTTAATTTATTTTTTATACTCATGTAAATACAGCATTTTGTATGGGACACTTTACATTTTAAAAGCTCTTTTTTTATCACTCTTCTCTTCCAAAAAAGCTTTGCCACGAAACTCTAGTTTCAGGGTACTACTTGCCATAAACACATACAAAAGAAACATTAGGAATAACAACATGCTGTGGCATACCAGAAAGTATATTAATCACACAGACACTGCAAAACGTTTGTTATTGTCAAGTTAATTATATTACAGAAATAATGCATAGACAAAATATGGTTTTATATTTCTAAGAAAAGATTTTAATGTTATGAAAATGGCTGGAATATAATGTTACCCAAAAATTCAAGGACTGGTTAAAATCAAGGACTTTTCAAGGCTTTTTAATGACATGGTCAAAGTGCCAGGACTTTCCAGGACTGTAAGAACCCTGTCAGAACAGCAGCTGCTAACGTGAGCAGTTGATTGGTTAAATGTACAAGAAGAAGTGGCGCATCGGATTGGTTGAACATATGTACTTGGAACAGCCTGTGTGGCGTGTGGTTAAGGTTTTGTCATAAACCCCTGTGAATTGTGTTGTTTATGGTTGTGTGTATATTTTTTGTTAGAGATGTTTATAAACATAAAAATATTGATATTTATTTTGTATTTTATGCTGAGATAGGTGTTTGAATACAAAACATTTCTTACCTACTCTAAGTTTTAGTTCTTGGAATATTTTGCCAAGGCTTGTATTTGAGTTTTTTTTTTTTTTAAATTAACTTTATGTATTAAATTTTAACAGTGCAGCTTATATTCGAGGGCGGCTTATTTTCAAAGCAATAAGGTACATGCAATAAAAATAATGAATAAACAATGCTTTTCAAGAAATTGTTACAAAAACCAACAAAACCATGTATAAAACAGATTGTGTTTGCAACTATACTTCATAGGATACATTAAAAAAACTTGCACAAAATCAATCACCAATGAAAAATCTGACTTACCAATTTGTTATCCCACTAAAAAGTCCGTAGTTCAACCATTGTGTGCATGGACTACAGATTCGACAGCATGCCATTATTTATAGTCACTATCACTTCACTCATACGTGCACACAAATTACAATTATACTAGTTTTATATTATTTGCGAAATTTAATCCAAATCTGCTATCTGTCCACCTAACCCTAACACTTAAAAATTATTTTGCTTATCATCATTAACACTAACAACACTAGTGTTGTCTGCAAGATGTAAACGGCCACAATTCACAACGTACTGACATAGCAATTGTGCATTTGCGCAGTAGATAGCTGGACTGAACTTGAGAAAGCATAATGCAAGCACTGATAAAGGTGAGGTTCCTGCATCTTTCTATGGTTCTGGCAGACACGGAAGTTAGAGTAGGAGAGTGATAGCAACATGCAGCCCAGCTTAGCACCAAGACTACATTACATAAACAAAATTACGTCAAAAAATGCAGTCCAGCTATAAAACTTTCTGATCAGTCAATAACATATTATAAAAGGAAAATAGCATTAAGTTGGGAAACATTACTTAAAACTAGCTTAAAGAAATTATACAGTAGAGTTAGTGCAACTTTGTTTACGGCTAAAGTACAAGAGTATAGCCTTATGCACCGCCATTGTGCTTGTATACTGTATGCTATTAAATACACCTTTCTCTTCGGCTCTACATATTTTGCTACACTTCTGCATAATTTCACATTTAGTGCGTGTGAAATCTGTGCAAAAACAGTGAAACCTCGTATTTATGTTATAGTTATTTACGTTCTCCCGCGATTTGCACTTTTTTCTTCGTCCCATTTGCTTGCCATTTAGCAATGTTAAATTTTCCAGCATATCACATCATCAAAATTTAATTTTTCCCGCTGTTTAAGTTTTTTGACACCAAGAGACAATATAAACAAGAGATGTCAGAGCCACAGATGACGAAGAAAGGTCATTTAAACTTGTTTGGAAATAGTAGAACTGAGAAGAAACATCACAGCCAAGTTAGTGATCACGTGCAAAGTCATACAAAAATGAAAATGATTGCATGTTACGTTTGCGCTCAAGGGACGATAAATCCAAAATGGTGGCAAGAGAAATGCCACTGCTAGCACTATCAATTGTCTTGAACACTATTGATTGCTGTATTCACGTTAGCAATAACAATCTCTTTACTTGCGTTTGTTTGTCTTTGTTTATAATAGCAAATAGCTATAACTTTAACCTAAAATATGCAAAACGTGTTTTAAAATGTTTTATTATACATGATTGTATTTAAAATAATTTCCATTTTAGTGTAGTGTGTTTAAATGGTTATATAATGGTAATGTAATGGAAAATAAGTAGCTGAAAACATTTTCTATAAAACAAAAATTGATATTCATGGAGAAGTGTGACGTGTTCTTGGAAAAACACGTTTATCTGAGTAAAGAACTTTACATTCCCGTTCAAATGCATACTGTTACTGTCTAAATTCGAGATAGCATTGCAAAAAAATTGTAAAATACTGAACAGTATTAACCAAACGGTTATAAAAAAAATCTGATCTCTAACATTTTAAGGTGTTCTTCTCAAGTGGTATGTGCATGTGCCGCGAATCTTCCCATAACAGTATATTGAATTCCGATATTGGTAATTTACCTTGTACCAAATTTAATGTGGTAAAGTATAATTTATTGCTTGCATGAAAACTACACTTCGATTTTACCTGTAGTGAGTTTTTTAAGCAACATATAAACAAAAGTACTAAATAAGGTAGGCTTTATTTTTTTTTAAATTTCCCTTAATTTACACTTTTTCGCCCTGATCCCCCTGAAAAGCGTAAATAAGGGGTTTTACTGTAAATTAATTAAGTTAAAAATATACATTGAAAGCATTTTTGTGGCACATTTTCTGTTACATAATCTTGTTTCACTGTAAATTGAAAAATTAAAAAAAAAAAAAAAAACTCGGTGTCATTTTTTTACATTGAAATGAATGTACAGTTTTAGTATAGTTCTCAGGATTTTTGTACTACCTATTTATGATTTTATTTAGCATAAGTCTATTATTTTTATTGTTGTGAATTTCTATTAGACACAGGCTACAGAATTTTCAAACACTATGATTAAAACACTTACATGTGATGGACTCGAGTATACATTATCAATGTTGTACTGTGTCATCCAGCCTTTCATGGTGGAATCACTCATCATGCGCTCCATGCTCATGGAGAGCAGATAAAGGCGCTCCACTGCGTCTAAAATACCAGCCCCAGGGAAGGAGCAGTGGGCACGACCTGCTCCAGGACTCATGGATAATGGCACGTCACACTTCAACAAGTCTGACACTCTTCTCGGCATACCAGACATTTCTAAAACAAAACCATAATTAATACTGTGTCATTCTATCAGCTCAGCCTTTATTCCTACGGTAAATTTACTACCTCCTTACAGACCAACAGTGACAAAAACTGAAACCAACTCTTACTAATATTGAGTGAGCTGGCACAATGGTAATATATTGGACTTGCATTTGGAAGTACCTATGTTCAATATCAGCTCAGACCATCCAGATTTCAGTTTCCAAATGTAGGTCCAACACGTCTCCTATCGGCACACTGCTGGAATATCACAAACTTGTGGCCTTGCTCGGACACGTGCACCACCTTCTGTTACTATTGAATATTGGCTTCGAATTTAATTTCATGCCGCAGCTAAACACAGTTTACGACTAGCTTGCGAAGGTCCGGAGCTCCAGACGGAACTACCAATGTTGACATCGCTCATTTTTACTGTATAACGGACAAGTGAACAGTTGCATCCACCTGTCTCTCAGGCAAGCACATAAATTATACGACGCGTGCCACAGTGTGAAAGGGCATACTGTATTCAACAGTGTAGAACAAAGTTAGTAATTGTCTTAAAATTTCACTGGGGAATGTTTATATTTCTCCAAGCTTCTAACCGAAAAAGTATTTTGATGGTTGCTCTGGCTTATTCACGTTAAATATTTGTAAATAACTGCATCACGCCTAGCTATAACACGTTGAAACCACTATATTCGTATTCAGGAACGGTACGGAAGTATCACAAGCATGCATGATAAAAAAAAAAGAAAGAATGCTGCACTCTTCAAACTGATTACTACATGTACTACGCCAAAAGTAACACAATATTGACCTCTATTCTTTGCCTTTTTGTGCTGGCGAATTATGTTTACAATTCAGTAATACATTTTTATTTTATGGGGCACACTAGAGCACGGAGCTCTCAGGCAGGTATGGATTGCACGTATCAAACTGGCTTCTGATTTACACCTTTTTTCGTCTGACAGTCGTTGCATGACTAACCTGCTACACGATGCACAGCAGCACATTCTGACGAACAACGAAACAATGTTACCAACTCAGTTCTCGTACTGTCTGCCACTGCACTTTTTTGACTGAATACCTAGATCATTGATGTTCATTTGCCGCCAAGTACGTCATAAGGAAAGATGTAGGCCCGAGCATTGTTACGCAATACTTATGCCACTGCATTCATCGCTCGTGCTCGTGGTTAAAATTTTTGGAAACTTTGTAACTATTATAGGCTTGTCTGGTATGAATTTCTTCAGAAAAATTATTACTATTAAATGAAATCATTATTACTTCCTTAAAAATTATCAGTTTTATGTCACAGTCAGTAACAGTTTAATACGAACTTAGCCAAAAAAAATTTTAAGGGGTAGTATTCAGGTAGTTCAGTAACTACGACTAAAATGCAACTACGATAAATTTCTCTGAAATCATGGCTTATCGTAGTAGCAAGGCCCAACTGTAAATATTTTAAGATTTTTTCAAGTTTATGGCATTCTGTACCTAGAAACTGAAATTTTCCCGGGGAAGGACTCCCGAACCCACACACTTCTTTTTACAGTCTTAATGCCAGAATAATTATGTTAACATCCCCCCTAATTATTTAGGTCCACAACATCTTGTACTCCCCCCCCCCCTCCGCAAAAATGTTCCACAGACACTACAAATTTCAGGAAATTTCTAAGGTTGGAGAGATATGCACTGGAGAAGATGTAGACAGTACAAGAATATTAGCCTGATCTTAAAAGGAAACTGAGTTTAACACCCTTAAATGCTGGAGTCAACTTGAAATTACAGGTAAGAATTAAGAGTACAGTGGTGCCTTAGAAGTATAGTCTGTCTCATGTAAGAATTCCACTTTATGACAGTTGTGGAGGTAGCTGTCTTTAAATTTGTTACCATGGAATAAGCACTGTTTTCCTCTGCCACATGTAAGTTTTGCACAAACACGCTCAACTGACTCTCAAACTGTGTAGTACATCAAAATGAAAAGTACTTTTCTGTAGATATTTGTACATGTGATAGTCTTCAAAACTGTCAAAAACTGGAATTCTTATGTGCGATAGACTGAAAACATTGGCTTATGAAATATTTGGACGGGTAGAAAAGAATTTGTACTCCCAAGGCAAGTTTAATTTCTTTACGGCATAACACTTGTACCACAAGGTGGTAAAGGGCTCTCCAACATGTCTTGTTTTGATACTTAACTGCAGTGAAATCTTGTTAATACAAACCCTGATAGTAAAATATTCTCATTGATACAAAGTGGTTTTCTGTCCCCCTGGAATGAGACAAAATTTCAATATGTATTAACTTTAATGCTCAGTAAAATATGCATTGCACACAAAACACTGTAATATCAAGTTCACTTGTTACAAAAAATTATGGTGGTGATAAAATGTTTGCTTCTTGGGGATATACAGCCTGAAAAAAATATTTGCAGACTTTTTGAGTTTTTGCAAACACATGTTAATACAAACTTCATAATTAAGTAATATGACAGAAGTACAAGTACTTACAGATGATACTTATAAATAGGTACACACATACAAAGGGACGACACACATTTTTGCGCGGTAGCGACGTTTCACTAGTATTAAATTGGCTTCCTCGGGCGGCAAGACATGACACACTGCAATCCAGCAGCAGTGTGTGCTCTGTTACCTGTAAGCCTAGCGGCCAGAAGACGAACTAAGCACGGCGGGAATTTCAAAACATGGTGTAGTAGTGTAGGTCTGGGTGTGACGGGTTGCAATGAATAGGGGAGAGAAAAGTGAGTTAGCTGATATTGAGGCCTGGAGGTTGTCTTGATTTTCTAATATGTTAGTGGGCCAGTTCCCAGCGTCTGAGCTCTGAACTATTGCAAGAAGATGGCAAGTATTTCACAATTCTGGTGCTGTAGCAGGAATCAAAGTCTTTGCTGTGGGAAACTGCATGAGCTGCAACTGACTTTTCTTGTGGGCAGATGTTGCATCCAGCTAGAGCTTGCTTTGTGTCAGCTCTGTGGCCGTTCATCCTCTGTCTTAAGAGTGTTGGTGGTGTGTCTGTGGTGAGGCAGCCAGGATTTTGTGTCCAGAGTTTATTTAAACCTTCATGGTAATGAACAACCAGGGGGACACAAGACTTGCTTCCAAGGCCCCCCCAGATTTGTTTTCAAACGATCACCAACCTCCGCAACAAACTAGTCCATCCGAAACTCCCACCAACTGCAACCTCCAGCAAAAAAGTTAACCCCAGAGGCTCCTACTCCTGCAACAGTTCTCGCTGTGATTCCTGCACCATTCATCAGCCATCTATCCACTTCAACAGCAGACTGACAAACCACACATATCCCATCCAAGGTAGCTACAACTGTGCTATAACAAACCTGATATACCAGCTCCAATGTAAATACTGTGATGCAGAGTACATAGGCCTTACCACCAACACTCTACGACAGAGAATGAATGGCCACAGAGCTGACACAAAGCAAGCCCTAGCTGGACGCAGCATCTGCCCACAAGAAAAGTCAGTTGCAACTCATGCAGTTTCCCACAGCAAAGACTTTGATTCCTGCTACAGCACCAGAATTGTGAAATACTTGCCATCTTCTTGCAATAGTTCAGAGCTCAGACGCTGGGAACTGGCCCACCAACATATCAGAAAATCAAGACAACTTCCAGGCCTCAATATCAGGTAACTCACTTTTCTCTCCCCTATTCATTGCAAGCCATCACACCCAGACCTACATTACTGCCCCATGTTTGAAATTCCCGCCGTGCTTAGTTCGTCTTCCGGCCGCTAGGCTTACAGGTAACAGAGCACACATTGCTGCTGGATTGCAGTGTGCCATGTCTTGCCGCCCGAGGAAGCCAGTTTAATACTGGTGAAACGTCGCGACCACGCAAAAATGTGTGTGTACCTATTTACAAGTATTATCTGTAAGTACTTGTACTTCTGTCTGTTATATTACTTTGTTAGCCTAGCGGCCTGTTTCCCGCCTTTCTTAAACTTCATAATTACAAACTGTAAAAATTTAGGTCCCTTCAGGTTTGTATTAAAAAGGTGTCATTGTAAGTATAATTACCAGAACCGTCTCAAGTTTGTAGAAAAAACATACTTTTTTTTTATAATTTAGGGTATTGAACTATTGACACTAAGTGTCATTAATCCATGCTTACTATAGAAGAAATACAAGTTCAAAAATTTTCTCATAATCAGAATTTATTACAAAAAAATTGAACTGGTAATTGAACTGAGTACCCTAGATGACACATTGACTCTTGATTACTTCAGTAACACCTAACATTTAAACTTAGAAAATAATGCACAAAAAACTTTATATCTACACTTTTTGGTAACTTGTCAGTAGGTATTTGTGTGATCCACTGAGAAGTGGTACAGTTTTGGCAAATTGGTACAGAGGGTGTGGGTGGACTGTGATGACCTTGATATCAGCCACAAGCAACCTTGAAATGAAAATTCTGACTCAAGTTAATGAGTTTTTTTAAAGTTATGGAAAATTTGAAAACATTTTGACAGTATTAAAGGTCAATGTCATCCCAGATGAACAACATCCCAGTTCAGAGGGAAAAAAACATTACAGCAGCTGTGGATTGCCACTGAACTGAGATCATCACAATCTGAACAGTTTCTTCTACTAGTTACTCATGGTGCCAACTGATATATTGCTCATTTTATGTACACTTAATAAATTTTGGAAGTTGTAAGAAAGCATCATGATCAACATCAAGTCATCTGTAAGAAAAGAATGTGAGTAAAGAAACATTCAACAATCAAAAGAAAAAAAAATAATGTATAATATTGTTTGGTTGAAATTTCTTAATTTTTGGTATAGAAGATTTTGTTAATAATAAAGACAATATACAGAGTTTTTTTTGTTTCAATGTGTTATGATTTTTGGAGATTTACTTTTATTTTGTGAAGGGTACATGTCGTATCTACGCTTTCGAGGATATTACTGTAATAAACGCAATAATAAATTAATATTACAGCAAGGCATTAACCAATTTCCTTTCAAAAATTTATTTAAATAAACTGCCTTACCCTTTCCAGAAAGTTAATCTTTCAATTCATGATTACGCTCAATTTTGTGGAATTTTTTAATTTTTATTTGGCTCTATGTCTCATTGAAAGCGAGGTCATTAAAGATGATTACTACACATCTTTACACAAGGACAGATACTCAGAAAGGAGTCAGCTATGGTCTACGTTAAATAAACCTAAACCACCATCTCACTCGGTTTTGCGTTGAATAGAGGTCATAGACAACTTTCCTGGGTATTATTTTCATCTGACTATTTTGTCCATTGAAATAAATATAATATTTCAAAACTTGAGCAAAAATCATCTGAAAATGAAGAGTTTTAAATGAGTTCGACACTCGCTAAAAGTTATGCTACGTACAATGCTTGTGTTTCATTTTGAGTCAAAGGAAAATTATAGATGGCCTTCTGAGGTATCACTTTGGTAAGAAGAACGCTGCCTATTGAAGTAAAAATTTAAATAAAAAATACTCATAAGTTTTGGCAAAAAGCAAGTAAAATGGACTTTGGCTTGCTAAAAATTGCACATTCTACTAACTTCAGTTTTTTTTACAACTTGGGGGGGGGGGGGATGTTTCCGAATATGCAGTTGTAGGGTTTTATTTTTTCAAGACAAATCTGTCTATTAACACCAATTTATAGCTTATTTAAATAAACTTTAAACATAATTTTTGTGCCAGAGGGGATTTTTGTCATAAATGTGTCACTGTGGCATGCTAACTACTCACTAGCCGTAACACCACATGCATACTAATTACACTGCATACAGCTATATTCTTATTACCATTATTAATACCACATTAAACAGAAGCATTAAAAATCACTGATACTATTCAAATGTTGTCAAACACAGCCAAACTGTAATTAGTTACAATGTTAATTTGTAATGGTACTGTATACTAATTTTTTTTTCATTGTGGACACAATTACCTATTTTTATGGCAATAGGTTAAAAGGTGAAAACTGACAAAGGTTGTTTGATCACAAGCACTTTACCTTTGTTGTCTCCCTGAATGAAAATCAAGCTAACAGCAAGTGATGGAATTGCTGGCGGTAACAACTCACAAAGCACGGAAAAGTGATCATATCGCTGCCAGCCAGTGATGATGATTCCACGGAAGTTTATGCGATCTCCATACATTGAAACTATATCCATCCAAGCACGGTGATTCTCCAAGTGGTAACCTAGAAATAATGATGGCACAGTACTGATCTAAGACTTGACACCAACACAGTTTATCAATATGCTTCAGTCTAGACAATGCTTTGTGTGGACAGTCATTTTATTATAATGCCCAACATCACCCACTAGGTATGAGTAGTGGATGACAGAACACAGTTAACAACCCAGCCACTTGAAAATAATAGAAACAACCTTGGTTGCACATAAAAATACCAGAAAAAAAGTGTGACGGGATTACAGAAGAAAAAAATGTGACATGACTCACTAAAGCACAATGAGTAAATAAAGTTATGAGATTATGAATACATGGAAAATACTAGAAATTTTTACACAAAAATAACCTGAAGCAATGGCAAAAAAATTATACAAGAACTTCATAGGCAGCAATGTGCATACAAATTTTAATACTGAACATTATGCTCTGCGTAAATAAATTAATAATAATAATAATACACGTAATACATCCACTAGTAATGTACATCCTGAATAAATGTAGTAGATGTGCTTTTTTTAAAAATATTAATTACATTGGCCTACTTACTGTAATACCAAATAACCATATTTTATACACCCTATGAAACTACCGCTGTTAAGATATTTCACCAAAAGGGTGAAGTGTATATCTTGTCTATGGTAACTTCCATGTTGTTCCATTCTATGCTTATAGCGATGGCATGTGCTAAGTTGAATTTTAGATCGGAAGGAATCAACATAATGTTGTTTGTCAGAAGGTGTAGTTTAAATGTAGGTGAAAATAATGTAGCAAAACGTACGGAAAAGAAGACAATATAGTCACAAGACATCACTTTGACAGTGCACATTTTTTCATAACCTGCTGTTACTCATATTAATTCACAGTAATCCGTATGTAACTTGCTAGGATAAAAATTTCCACGTGAAAAACAAATTAAATTAGTTTCATCACACCACTCATACAAGTTAATTTTTGAGGCTACATAAAGTATATATTTAATGTTTACTTCACTACGAATAGCTTAATACACAACTAAATAAATGAATTTACTGAAGTTATTCTTGAGAAATGTTCTCATCTCAGAGTTTGTAAAATTGTCGCATTTGTACAGTTTTTAGTTTGTTTCTCACTGTAGGTTAGTAGGAAAATTGTTATGCTCGGCTGTGAGTTCTGGGATCTGTTAAGGTTTCACAATAGGTGATCGTTATTTGTGCAAGACTATACTGACAGTGATGTGGATGTCCTTGTTTCACACATGCCAGACCTCATTCCTTCGCAGATGTGTAAATTGTATGTGCTTTCACAGCAGTGAGGAGATGGATGGTGTGAGAGGGTTGCGGACCTGGTCCCTACTTAACATTTTTGATCTGTGTATGCATGTCTTGCGGCTTTTAGTCATGTGATGAATCCCTTATGGCACTTTGAATATGTTAACAACACAAGTATTGTTATTTTGTTTTTTCCTTGTGTTCATTTGACTTAAAGTAAATTGTTGCTTAGAATATCGATTCAAACATTCTATCTAGGTAAACTTTTATAACATATGTATTGAGTTATTAAGCCATTTCCAACCTTATGGAACCTGTACTACAATTCAAGAAACTCAATTTAATGCAATTGTGAGGTGTCAAAAGATACTCCTTTAAATTCTGAACAGATTATCTTCTTTAATTATTTCAGTAACGAGGCTATTTCAGTCTCTTCTGAGTGCTTAGTATGTTTGAGATTTAGCCTAAATTTGGTAACAAATGTAGATTCATATATTTTTATTGCAACTGCATATGTATCTGTTGATTGAGCATTTTCCTGTAACTTATTGTAATAACATTTTGCTGTATAGTGAACTTTCCAGTTCCTACCATAATTTTAATCATTTGTGGGCAGTCAAACTTTCGTATGAAGTGTAAACACCTAGTGGTGGATTTGTCCAAGGTTTCCCAACATTTTATTTTAGTGTATTTTTGGTAAGGTTTTATAGTGAATTTGAAGTTGGCTGATGTGTTGTTTTCTTTTAAAGTACAGTATCAGGTCTTGTGCTGTAACTCTAAAATCAAGTTTCCCATATCAAGTTTGGTATCAAAATGCTCAGCATTGAATTTCCTAAATTCTAGCCAAGTGAGTTTTTGTTCTATACTTTGTCAATTAAGTACTAGTACGCTTTTAACACTTTATAAGTGGCGAAGGAAGCGGCCAAGTAGCTGAAGTTTTTTTTTTGTTCTAGTTGAAACTAAAGACCGTCATATTTATGCTTTTGTGTAATTAATACACGCCACGTTTGCCATTGTAGTCTTTTCGGTGCAAAACTCCAACCAGGCCTAAAGTGACCCTTGAATCAGACATCTTGATCCCTAGGGATACAGCAATGTGAATTTTTTGTACCAAGTTATTTTAGACACGCTAAATTATTTAAACTTCAAGTGATTTACTCAGGAATTTGGCCTTTTAATTGTATCATCCTTGCGACTCTTGACTGAAGCTATCCGGCAAACTTTTATGTAAAGACTCATTACAATGGGTCATGTTCGGCTGTGAGCTCTGAGGTCTGTAAGGTTTCACGATTTTTTGTGCAAGACTACACTGACAGTGATGTGGGTGTCTTGGTTTCACACATACCAGACCCCACTCCTTCACAGATGTGTCAATTTTGTGTGCTTTCTTAGTGGTGAGGAAATGGACAGGTCAATAATCGGTGGGTGTTCTATTTTAAGGAGAATCTTTTCTTGACAGTCAGAGAATTCAGATGTAGACGAAAGAATCATCTAGCTATAAATCTAAGTAGAGGTTAGAAAGAAATTTAAGTTTGTGTTAATAGTTCTGTCTTCAAAATTTGGGTCTCACAGGAGAGATCTGCGGGCAGCGTAACAAGAAGGTGGCTCAACATGCGATAACTTTCATTCAAATTACCAGCCACACACTAGTTTGCCCCTCAGCCGCTAGGTGTACTAGTTACCAACCACTGCTTAACGCTCCCCATACTACAGTATGTAATCATTTGCCACCCGAGAAAGCTTACTTGTCCAACAAAACATCGTGACTGCGCAATCACACGAAAAATGTGTAATCCATAGTCCTCCTACCTGCAAGTACAATTCTGTAAGTAATTGCACATGTTTTAGTAATTAGTAGTCTAGCAGCCATTTTCCCGCTTCACTTTGTTTAAGTTTTAATCGTTACGTCATTTTAGGTTTTAAGTGCTCATTTAATGGTGACTTCAAAGATTAACTGCCACTCGCACCATTTGTTCCAAACTTGGATGAATTACAGTTTTTACATTATTCCTCAGTCTTAAGAGAAGTACTCTACTGGCGCATGGACAGTGTTGTAGCATGTAACATATTCTTTTTTTGGTGAAACCACATAACTTATTCATATTACATTTACGTAAAGAACACACACCTGAAACTATGATTGTATATTTTTAAAAATTCAGCATGCTTGTTAGAAACATGATTTTCGGGCCTTTCCAAATGGCTGAAAACTGCTATTTTTAAGACTGCTGTAACTCCGAAAATACCACCTGAATTCGTAAAGTGCAAAGCGAGAGGTATGCATTGGCATCTAATTCATGCTGTCCAAAAATAAAATTTCAGAGTCACCGCTTAAAGTCTCACAGGAAAAAGACTACAAAGAAAACTTTGCACGTCAATTTGACGCGCTGTGAATAGAGGCTATATGCTTTCCGCCGAGTGTGATAGACGGGCTCTTATCAGTCCGCTGTTTTCATGCATCAAACAAGGAAATTTTAAACCTGTGAAAACTCCTCTTACCACCATCAGCAGTGGTTCTGAAGAACTAATAGTGTTGGTTACACCAAATTTATGGATAAATGTTAAAGACAGAGTCTCCTATTTGACGAGCTATCAGACTTGTAAAACAGTGACATTTAGTAGCTGAATTAAATTTTTCACTGATTAATGTCTTTTCTGTTATAAAACTGTAACTTTTTCAACACATAATCTGAATTTATTATTTGTGTTAACTTATTTTATACAAATTTCACTGTAGCTATCAAACTGTGGAGAAAAAAAATTTCCTGACTTTTCCCTGTTTTCCAGGACAAAATACATATTTTCCCTAACCAAATTCAGGGCCCAATATGGTGTAGTGATCAGGCCACACACCTCTCAGCACGACAATACGATGTGTGCCCAGCCAAGGACCCTTCCCACAGCCCATCTGCAGCATTGCTAAGGACACCTGAGAAAACCCCTTTGTCACACCATGTTAGTAGTGCTTCTCGGTGAGGGACGATTTCAAGTGTTTGTGTGCCACAGTCCAGTGTTTTCCTTTGCCTAAATATTGTGGTCTCTTTCTGTAATATAAATGCAATGTCAAGTACTACATATTTTTGTTTTACCATAAAAATGTTATGCCTATTTCTAAAATGCTATATCACACTGCTACGCAATGTGGAACATACATGGCTGTGCCCTGGACACACATTGAATACATGATAGTAAATTTTTTTCATTTTTTTTAATTTAAAAATATCATAATTGAGTTTCATATTTTCCTAATATTAAAATAAAAAATTCAGCCTTGCACTTTATTATGTATTTCTGTAACTCAAATATTGACGGAACTTCTACTGTCATATTTCTTTGTGAATATAGTGTGTTAGATTCACAAAAATTTTCGTGGAAAGTTCCATCAATATAGTGCACTATTAAAACCAGAACGTTCCTGTAAAATATTTCCTGCATGAGATGTAATGTTTTCATAATTTCTATTTATTATTTTTTATTTACTACTGTGTATTTATTTTCATTTATTTGTGTGTTTTTATGTATGACCTTGTTTGTCCCACCAGAACTTGTCTCTCACAACAAATTCCCACCGTATGCCAAGTCAGTCTGCTAAGTAGCACGCTGAACGCATCACCATCCTACAGTTCTCCCTTCAAGACATCTGCAGGTGCAATCATCAAGGTACGTAGTCTGTCCAGTTGGCCAACGGCTCACAGACCCTGCAGATCCACCATCATGCTCATCTAGATGTGTTTCCTCTGCTGCTTCCTGCACCGTACCTATCATACCATCCCATACGCCTTTTTTCACCTCTCATCTTGTACCTACCTATTACCAACCACACCTATATCACCCATATCCTAACTGGCGTATCAACAGCGCCACTAAAATCACAGCTCATTTCCATCACCCAGCACCAGCCTGTCAAATATTAGTTTTAAAAACAGTTACGGACACTCCCGATTTTCACATGCTACAAATGTGGCAGGCTTTGCCACTGGGAGATGGGTTTTCAGGGACACATTAAATAACCTCTCACCACCTTTCAAGACTCTCAAGACATCATCGTTCAGTGTTGACCAAAGTATTTCCACTACAATCTGATCAAACTTGGTATGTGATCTTAATAATTTAATTTATTTAAAACCTTGCATATGATTGGAATTAAGCCTGCATTTTAAATTAGTTTTAATTACTTAAAATAACTTGCTTCTATAAAGAAAAAACCTACAACACATGAAATTTGCAAGTACAAAAATTTTCCTTGTCTAGAATTTGTGTTTCTTTGCTGCACCAACAACTAGGTAACTAGATTAAATTTTCTCTTGACAATCTACAAAATCTCCTGACTTTTCACAGTCCGTCATCATCCTGAAATTTACTTTACTTTATTGAACATTAAATCTGTTATCTAAATTCTGTGTCGACTACACTATTTACAGTTGAGAGGTTCAGTCCGTTTTGAATATAGAGTAGGCCTATACAAGTTTGACGCTACGGCCAGAGTTGTTTGCCCGATTTTCATTGGGTCATAATATCCATGCTGCCTAGAATCATGTACCACGCATAATTTAGACAGACCACCAACTGAAACAAGGCTGTCTCTGATATGAATTGTTAAAAATAAAGTAAAACAGTTGTACATGTGCCTTAAATTCATGTTCTACTTTCTCATATTACGTAAACCATTTTTTTTTCAACAACTAGAAACATGCAAAATTAATTCTGAAATACAATTATGTTTTAACCAATTATTCTGTTTAAAATATAAAACACAAAATTTCATTAAGGAAATAATTAGACACATTACCTAAAAACAAAATGAATGGTGCATTATTTCTGCAGTATTTACGTACAGCTTTAGTAGTAAATCTGTCAAGCGTCTACAGTTTGGTTTTTGCATTACTAGGGATTGGCAACACATTCCTCTAGTATGGTACAAAATGATGTAGCCTACATGGTTTGAAAGTATTTACAATTTTTTTTTAGCTTGCACTAATTTCTTACAAGTCTGCTGCACATGGTACAATATTCTTTACAATGTTGTATACTACGAGTCGTACTTGCTTGGCTACTATTTTCTCTACTCAAAATCTTGCCTGCTACTAGCAGCCCTGCGAGCTCAGGTACTGGATTTGCCTAATTGCCGGCCAAAAATTTTTCTTGCAAACTGCACTACAATATTTATACAGCAGCCAATCAGAATTCATCAAAACAACAACACTAGAAGCTGCGGCGTGCACGAGTATTGAGAAACATAAACATGGAGGGAAAGAATTGAACGCAAGAGCAGTTACGAGCATTAATAAATGCCTATAAAGAGCCTTGTTTGTATGTTGTGAAAAGTGTTAACTACCACAATAAAAATCTCCATAATGAATCTTCCGAAAGAATTAGTAGAGCAGTTCAGCAAGTTAAGTAGTCAGTATCGTGAGCAGTGAAAACTTGTATCGTACCTATCATATTGGCTTGTAAAAGAAACTTTTAAAGAATCCAGTACACAAACTTGTAAGAAAAATTGAACCATGTGCACTTAGCTTTGCTCCACTCCAATGTCATAAGTTTTTAAAGCTATATTGGCTAAGTGTTTAAATACTGGACAAAATCCAGTGATTTCACAACGTAAACTTACTACTGTCAGTGACATATTTGTCTGGGCCTGTGGCGCCTTTAAAAGCACTTGCAATCCAAATGGTATGGAAAACAGAAGCATACTTCTCCCAGACATCAGATGTGATGTAACTTGCCACATCAGTAGTGTACTTCCACACAACTGGCTCTACCCACTCTGCCAAGTTCCACTCTCGCAACTCAGCTTGCGACAATTCCCGGAACTCGTCATCCCATGTCAGTGGAACAATACCCGGATGTTTTTCACGAATATATCTAAGACAAAAAGCACAATGCATTGTAATCCACAACACTGATAGTAAAACATTACATTCATACAATTTATTATGATTTTTAAGGGCGCTGCCTACCTCAGAGCTCTGACGGCAGCAAGGATAGGGATTTACATGTTAAATTTAATTTGGTGGGGCCCAGTCACGTTTTATGAGATTGCTTACAAACAAAAACCATTTTCTGCACCAAGAAAAGGACAATACTGCTAAACGAATCAAATTTTAGGAAAAAAAATTGTGAAAAGTTGCTTTTGAGTGTTTTCAGTGAATAAAAATGTCTTTTTGCTCACAGTTTACAGGATCTTAAAAAAATTGCCTAAAAGATCATTTATCAATGTACATGGCAGCGAGCTGGATCAAAAAGTCTATGGTGGCATATATATAGCTCTAACAGGTACTGAGCGACATCGAAAATAATTTAACATGTAAAACCCTATGCTGGCTTCCACCATGGCTGTGAGGTAGGCAACGCCCTTAATAAGACAGTTCTTTTTATCTCAGAAGGAAATAAGGGGATACGTGAATAATAGCAATTAATCACCAAGAGGAAACAAACAACCAAGGGTAATGAATTAATGATTATTTGTGACAAATATGCATGCAAGTCTAAAACATTACTGTTTGATACCTAGTCTTTTCTAAACCAGAGTACCACCAACTTAATAATTTTTTTGTTTTGTAACCAAATTGGACATGCTGCACAAATAATTTTATCACTAATTTGACCAATCATTGGGGCTGGGAATATTTCGCGAGTTCAACGACCAACATGCTAGAATCCATTATCCTGTGTATACAGAAGCCCTACCATTTGTCTATTACCTGCTACTCATTCAGACAGCAGACAATGAACGAATAGGCAGGGCTTGAGTATGCACAGGACATTGGATTATAGCATGCAGGTCATTGAACTCTTGAAATTTTCCTAGCCCTACCAATTATGCATATCCTGCTACTCAGATCGCGGAGTATTAATAACAGTTAATGTAGTTTTAGACCACTCTGGCTGTGTAAGCAGGTTGTAAATAACTGTACCATTTAATGTGTACTTCAAATCAGATGTGGAAAAATATGAGTTGGCTTAAGCCGTGCTTTCATCAGACAAAGCTATTCTGAAAAGATTAATGCCAGTACTATGCAGTTTAAGGAACAAAGTTTTTCAAAGTTTTTATGAACTGTTCATTTTTTAATGTACTTTAACTTCCAAGCTTTATTATACCTACTAAATATCAGTCTGCAAAAAAACTATGAGCTGCAACAAAATATGCATCTCCAAACTTAATCAAATACTGCACACAGAGCAATAATAGTGAAACAACATTAACCACATAAAAACATCTGAAATATATACACTAACTTACTAGCATAAAATAATTTTAACATATTTCCCTTTGGTTAGCCTACATAACAATGCTCAACATCAATTGAAATAAAGTGCAGTCCATGCCAGCAAAACATTTTTCAAAAAAATTCTAAATTACCTAGTAGGCTACCATACTTTTTTGATGTTATACCTTCGTAAGATATAGTGTTACAATGAATCATCCATTACACAGAACCATCATGTAGCTGATGTGTAATAAATGCTAACATAATACAATTCTATTTTTTTACCTGATGCATAAAAAATTGCATTCTTTTTTTCACTCAATAATGACATATTGTCAAAAAACTTAATTCCAAACTTCCAAGCACATGATTCTATTTCAACAGCAAGTCTACCAAAAAAAAAAACATTTCAGCAGGAGAGAATAAAAACCATCAAAACAAAATTTAAGTGTCTGTCACCACAAATATTATAAAAAAACCCTTGATAAGATAGTGTCTTTTTCCAAAGATACCTACTTGTATCACAATAGATAGGCAAATATTGAATGAAAATAGAAAAAGAAATTTACATTACCAACGTAATGCAGAATATTACAAAACTCACCCCAAAATTTTGGGTTGTGAATCTGCAGAAAGTAGCGAGTTATGTATTGCACCTTAAAACATAGCTGAACTTGTAATTCTGATAGCCGGTCTCCAGATTCAAGTTTATAATTTGTATATCGCAAAATATTGAAACCAATGTTGAATAAAACCACAATTTTTTGAATGCTGTTTAGTAGTGTTATCAAGAAACAAACCACACTGAAAAAAATGTTATGAAAATTGTCTGACAACATATAAAAAATATGAGTGAACACCCTCTAACTGGATACAACTTTTTCACAGTCGTATGATATGACCATTTGATGTACTTCGCCTGGCCCAGTAACTTAAAGACGTACTGAACAGACAGTTTCTTATTGCAAGCAACTGCATTAAAGATGTCGTCAACAGGGACTTAACAATACCTAGTAGGCGATTGGTCAATGTGTTGACCTCCACAGGCATAAAGAAAAGCCTACTGCCAAGTATGGTTACTGCTACAGACAATTTTGTGCTGGTTTTTAAGGCTAATTGTAATGTTTGCAACCTGCACCAAGAGCACTTGAATAATTGATTTTATATTCTCCTCAAATGAATAATTCACATTATTGCTATATGCATAATGACATAAAATAATAAACAAACATCTGTCTAAAACCATTTGTTACACACATCAAAAGAGAAAATAAGTACTTACCTATAATCCTGCATACCATTTAATCAAAAACAGTTTTTGGTTATATCCATTTCACTTTAACTGTAAGACTATGCTCATTCCAAACGGTTATACTTAACTACGTAAAAAATTATTGGTTAATTACGTAAAAATCTTTATATTTGTTGACTTTTTAATTTCTACTGGTAATTTATTAAATTATTTAATACCTAGATTATATGGAAGTTTCAAAGAAATTGTTTTACTATTGGAAGAGAGTATGAAAATCATTTTTGCCTGGTATTATAGCTGTGTAAGATGCCCTTTGTACTAAAGTGAGTTAGTTTCTTTTTTAAAATGTATAACACAATAATTAATACTGCAAAAACCCTGTAACTATAAAATTTATAAATTTTGAAATAATTCTTTGCAATGAGCATATGGTGGCTTATTACAAATAACTCTACTGATTTTTTTTCTTGTAATACAAACATGTTATCAAATTTGAACACTACTTTTCCACAAAATTATGCAATAACATAAATTAGAGTGAATCTTACCAAAATACACAAACACTCAGGATTCAAAATGTTAAGAAAATTTATTGTTCAAAAATACGTCATGTAATATTATTGTTGCGTGCCATGTTCCTGGAGGCCAGTGGTCGGCGGCTGTTTTGTAACACCTTGAGGGCTGGCCGATGACTCAAAGTCCGGGTGGCTCATAGTGGGAATCCCGCCGAAACTACGTCATAGATACCTGTCCCAACTGCATCTTAACCCTTCGAGGGCGGCCTACGTGACTAAAGCACATCCGAAACATGATGAAATATCTATTTTTAGACCCCTGAAATGCGGGGAAGACCTGACTGTCTGGCCTAGTATAAAAGTGCAGAATCGGCACATTTGAGGAGAGTTCGCTATTGGAAGTGCTAGAGGAAGGTGCTACGCCTGTGGAGAGAGACTGGTGAAGACATCTTGGTGACGTCAAAGTCTACTGTGAGGCGGCAGGCGGCTACCTTCGGAGCAGTGTTGGACGAACCAAGAGGACTGCTGCGGCGGGCTGACGGGCGAAGAAGAGGTACGCGACGGGAGTAGAATCGAAGACCTCAAGAGTGAAGACAGCGGTGCTCTCGGGGTGCTGCGCAGCACACGACGATTCATCACCACAGCGGACTATTAAGGTTGTACACTGTCACTACTTGAAATACTGTTGATTGGATATAGGACTGAATTTTATTGTGATTTGTACTGTTTAATTAATTGATGGTAGACATTTTTTGTTCTTTAATTGTCAAAGTTAATTAACGTGTCTGTGACACAGTAGTAATTGTGTGCATAACTAATTGTGTTGTGAGAGTTATAGTTGATTACTGTTTTGTATATTTCGTAGCTTTGTGAGCTATTAAATCCAGTAATTAATTTAATTATTTTATTCCTAATTATAAGACCTCTATCCCAAAAGAACTCATGGGAATTGCCCACAAATGAAATTTATGTCTCAAACTTGTAACATTATGTTTAAACCAAAGAAGTATTTCTGACATATGCCATTGCAGCAAATAATGTCTCACAGAAAACCAGTGAACACAAACAAACTAACAGACAAATAAACAAACAAAAGGACTTGCATACTTCGCAACTGGCAAACACAATTCCACTGAGAATTCAGTCAGTGTTGCAAGCATAGTCCGTTTCTTCGTTTACTTGCCTGTGTTCTCTGGTTTTCTGTGACACACCATTTGCTGCAATGATTATGTCAAAAAATACTTCTTTAGTTTGTAACTTGCCCTCATTGCAAGAATAATTAAAAAATAATGGTTTTATCTGAGAAATCTATATACTGGATGAATTTCCTAACCTTTCTTGTTGCCTAGGAAAATTAAGGAATAAAACTGCATACTTAAGTGGTTTGTTAATATTGATTTTTAAAATAGACATCCATGCAAATAACCCGTGAACCAGAAGCTGAAAATGCAATATTCCTTGATACGTAAGTCGGTGTCTCTTGATACGAGAGTATGTTACGTCGACAAAATTTGCAGTTAAAAACATCAAGAACACCTGAACGCTTACAACTGTTAGGGAACCTTTGCTAAGGTTATTTTATTGCAATGATGCATTAAAAACATATACAGTACTAAAAAAAATCACACTTTACGTAAGAAACCTCACGAAAAACATAATCATTGAGCTGAGGTGTCATCTGTGTTTAAATATATTATTTTGCCTATGTGAGCAATTGGACAATGATACGCATCACAAGAAAATGTACCATTTGTAACATATAGGCCTATTTTTAAAATATTCTTCAGCTGTGAATCAGTTCTACAAAAAGTATTTTAGTCCTATAGGCTATCATATTGTTATGAATATGTATTGACTTTCTAGGACTAAAATATTTTTTGTAAGAATGTTTCACATCTGATTTAGTCACAGCACCTCTTACTGTTACCTTACAATTATTGGCACTTAATCTATCAGATTGGGCTACACAGAACTTTCAGACTAAACAACATTCAGTTTGGATACCCTAATATTTATTTTGTTATATATGTGATAACTAACCAGTAATTTATAAAAATATAATTGTAAATGTCATCACTTACTTTGCAATTTGCGTGACATGATTGAGGAACAGCTGAGTCTTGCTCCACTTGTGGTCAACCATGGACACAGCACAACGGACACACTCACCCAAGTAATAAACTTCATCACAACCAATGTGCAAGTACTTGATACCAGGGTGCAACTCAATAATCTGGTCAATCATTGTGGTTAGCAATGAAAATGTTGCATTGTGTGATGGACAAATCACCTGATAGCAAGATAAATAAATTATGTATAAGAAATCAGGGAATTTTAAGCAGATAGAAAATAATGGGTTGAATCACCAAAATACAATACCTACAAGACCAAAGACATAGCAAGGACAGCACTTAAAGAAATATTTAAAATTATATTGAAGAATAATGAGATCTTGAGACCTTGTGAGAATGAGGATGATATTGTGTGAGACTTAAGGTTGCTGGAACAACTTGAAATGGGAAAGGGGGTCACAAGGTGTGATGGTTATAGATTATTTTATTGTGGGTAGGGGAGGGTAAATCTAAACGTTACTGTTCTTGCGCCTGTGCCCCGAGTACAAAATCGTCCGGGATGTTGCGATATGTGAAGAGTGCTGACGAAACACATAGGCCCCTACCACAAATAGTGAGTTGGCTATAAACTCTATTACAGAGCATATTTCGTTATGTTTCTACAGGCCGGGTTTAACAAAGTTCTATGACGTCAATATTTAAGAAAGCTAACGAACACAATATCAGTGCTCGTACTTAGCTAATGGATGTTGAAAATGTGATTCATATTATGGCTGTCTCTATGCTACCATTGCGGCAGCGGTGGCCAAATGGTCAGACCATTCGCCTCCCACCACTGCGATCCGGGTTCAATTCCCAGCGGGGTCGGTCCCCGAATTTTCGCATGTGGGAATCATGCCGGACGATGCTGTTGGTGAGCGGGTTTTTTTAGGGATCTCCAGTTTCCCTTGCCCATTCATTCCGGTACAGTTTTCTCAGGGATCTCCTGTTTCCTCCGCCCCCCTCATTCTGGGGCTACTCTATATTCACATCATGTCACACTTTATTAATGCTAAGGTTAAGAACTAGGCCTAAATAAAAATTATAGGCCTATATGAGAGAGAGAGACACACATTAAATACTGGCTAAATAAACTTAGTAAAAACTATTTTCAGCAAACCTAAAGATAAGTGATAGTTTAACAATATGTACTCCTTTCCAGGTTTCAAAAATATTACTCGCGAAAAAATTGCTTAATTAGTAATAACCTAACAGGTGATAGTGTACCTAAAAATAAATTAAAAAACACAAAGAGTGACTTATCATTGTTATATTTAGTTCAAACACAAAAATTTTACCTGTGGATATTTGGGAACTTCTCTCAAATCTGAAAATTTCTGGAGCTTTAGAAGAAATTCCAAGTGTCCAAACGTTTGAATAAGGGGTATTATCATGAGTCCGTTGCTATAGGCAAGCTTAATAATATGTTTTATATCAGACTTTGTATATGCATTATATGCTGCAGTGTCTTGCAACTTAGAGCCCCAGTATGGAAACATATCTTCATATTCCACCAATAAACCTGTAGCTCCCATCTCTTTTAAAAGCGGAAAAAATTCTTCAAAATATGATATTCGTGGAGGAGCTCCTTTCAGATCCAGATGGACGATTTTATACCCTCGAAATAATGGCATACTTTTCGGTTTAACAAACCTATCATCTTCTTTATAACCCTCATCTCTCATTACATTTTCTTTTAACCTAGGTAGCATTAGTTTCCTTCCAAAGTGTTCGTCATCCTTTAGCTTTTCTCTAAAATTAGAGGATTTCATTTCATTTTCTTTCGATTTTAATAATTGCTGATAATTTTCTGTCCGTGGTTTGTTGAGTGCAAGTTCTTTTACATGGTTAGAAGGAAACACATTTCGATTTTCATCTTCTTTCAGAACTATAGCGTGCTGAATTGATGCATCGCCGTACGACATACGATACAGTATCAGAAGCAGAAATAATACGCCCATAGTAATAACAGTTACCTGAGTCCTGCCACCTCGCAACCTCCACATCTTTTATATTTACAATAAGGTTCCAAATTACAATTTAAGAATACAGTCTGTGATAACACATTGCTTCATATTGACAGTTTAAGCTAAAGTTATGAGTTCTAGAGTGTAAATAACATATAAATCTGCTAAGATTTACGAACTCAAAACAATAACAATACTTCAAAAAAACTGTTGTTGTTTCAGTTTAGGCAACATTGAAGATAAAACATTACCGTTTGTGATTAAAGTAGTTCGTCAAATAACTTACTTTGCAATTTTTCCATAATAACTATATGTATTTAGTGAATGCAATTACTGTATTGCTCTAAAAATTACTGTTTTAACTTCTTATTTCATATCAGTACAATATAAATTAAATCGTTTAGGTAACGCAGACTTATGTTGGCTGCATTGAAAATTTACGTAATTTCGCCTGCCAGCTGTGACGATACAACTGCATTCCAGTTACGGCAGTAAATGCCACAGAATTAAGATAGGCGAGATCAGATCAACAAAGCTGCTGGCGAACCGCACGTGGTTACGGAAGAGGAAAACGGGATAAACTCACTGACAGTGAATTAGACCCACATCATCAATGGCGGAAATCATTCTCGGAGGAATAGAAGGGTATTTATTACATTTATAATGATTACAAATTACGTGTTCTGTCTAATTCGAAGTAATGGATTATTTCGCATGCATAAAATACAGCTGTCAGAAGGTATGCGGAAGAAGTTAAAGTGGTATCAGACTATCAGGAATAGTGATTTCCGTAATGGTTTCTGGTGAATATCTCTTCTTGCTAACATACCGAGACGTAATTTTAGTTTTGATATTTCATTAACGCTATATCTACAAGTAAAGCTTCGTACTATTTCTTTTAATCTTGAAATCTATACTTACAGTGAGGTTCGCGAGGAAAGATATTATAATGTCTACATTTAATTATAATAAACTGTCAGCACTGGTCGGGTGGAGACATAGATGCACACAGGAAAGGGGTGCATGCATAGATCTGTTTAATTGATTTTATTGCGTTCAGTCCTTCTAAGACCGTGGTTCAGTCGTAGAAGACATAACACTTTGGGTTAAACCGTTAAAGTATGTACATTTTATTCAATATTTTAAAGAAGTATGAGCGGTGTCAATATTACGTTTTAATCAACGTTCAGTGGGAGTGGCGTAAGTTTACAATGGTTTTTAAATGTTTGACCATATACAAACTAGGGGTACAGTAACAAACTAAACTAGAAAATAAAAATACTAAGTTATGACTTTTTTTACAAACTTTGCCTACAGAAAATTCAGCCAAATAATATGTTAAGTAAACATATCGAGGGCGATATTCTAAAACAGAAAAACGATACGTTGATATATATATATATATATATATATATATATATATATATATATATATATATATGTGTGTGTGTGTGTGTGTGTGTGTGTGTGCGTGCGTGCGCGCGCGCGCGCGTGTATGTAGTTTTGTCTTTTTTGCAATATATATTCGATTAGAATAATATCAAATATCGTACTCAAACTACAAATGAGTAAAACATATCAGTCATGCGGAACTACTTAACTGAATTAATTACTTTTTACCAACCCGAGAAAAGGGATTGATTAAACTCTCATGTGGATATTTTATGTACTATAGTACCTGTATAAGTTATATGCAATGTGGTGCTTTAATACCAATGTTTTATATGTGTGCCTATATTAGCAAAAAAAAATTCCTTCGTGCAAAGTTGGTAGTTACAGAAATGTAAAGAATTGTTACCAGCTATGCGGCATGTGTTTTGAATGCCCCGAAAATACAATATGCGGATCGGCGGCGGCGGGGAGGTCAGTTCCGAGTTGATTTCCGCAATTTGGAAGGCGAGAGTGCCAATTACGTCGGTGGCAGCGAGTTACGAAGGCAGCTGTGATGTCGGGGATGGCTGAGGTTTAGTAAAGAAAATTCAGGAGGGGGTCTGCGGCAAATAAACAGTAGTGTGTGGTGAAGGAATTGTTGACAGAGGTAAGGAAAAACTGATAGGACTTTGCTGAGACATTTGTTTGTGCAAATATATCCTGTTCATAGCAAGAAACAATTTAGATGTTATAGCCTATTAACGATAAAGTGAGCAATGATTAAATTTTACTTTCAGCTATTTTGCATTACCAGTGCAAATGTTTCACCATTCTCAAAACTTTACACATTTGGCCCCAATTAAATCGAGTTTAGGGTTATTATAAGTATTGCGGAGTTGCTTAGTTTATGGTGAGCACCCTCTAGTATGTGTGAGTGGTAATTGAAGAAGGAAACTAACAATATTATTTTATTCCAATCAAAATTAAGACCTCCATCTCTTAATAAACCAGTTCGTATCAGTATTAAGGAAACATTTTTGCAGTAAAGGAAGGGAGGCGGGTCCTTCTCTTTACCGCCAAATCTGCAACAGTATTGCCAGTTCCAATTTAGAAAATTCCCTTAATGTTCTCATTTTAATCAACAAAATGCCTGCGGAAAATGAGAAAAAATGCAAAAAATAATGTAGTAGACGGATTTAAAAAGATATTTAGTTTACAAACGTTATTATAGGTTATTGTGAATGTTTTTTTTATCTTATTAATACTGCATTTCGTATTTACTACAGTTTTTTTACTTATTGCATTAAAAATCACATTTATGAAATGCATTGTATTCCTTTACAATGTCCACTGACCGCTAGACTGTATTTTTTTCGCTTGACACGTTTTTAATGCCGCCTAAATTACCGATCCCGCTAATTTTGTCGCACTTATCTCTGTCCTGCCTGCGCGGCGTAATCGGATATGACATTAGAGCTAACCGAAAAATTAAATACAACCAAGCTCTGATATTATGGTTCAAATGTATTGCCCGCGTGAGGTTCGAATGATTGCGATTTTGTCGTCGTTATTGTAGGACTCTTCGTTTATCACTAGCATGTGTGGAATGGAATTGCATTCAGTTGGTGCCGCAAAGGTCAGCAGAATAAAATTGCCGTACCAGTAGTCGACTGTATGTGAACGACTAATGAATGAGCCAATGAATAAATTGCGTCACGCTGAACGCTGGCCGGTTTTCTTTGGAGCGAACTTTTTCTTCTTGATCGAGGTCACCACTAACTACATACATTTTTTCTTACTATAATACACACATTATCCATGTATAATGAGTACGCTTGGAAGTTTTCTCTAATATTTTTGCAAGAGTTAAGTTGAATGGCTTTTGTTTTGAAGTAAAATAAAAATGACATATTACATGATAGTGTACGGAGGGCAAATTAAACAACTGTAAGTAAAACCAAATATGTTAATGTTTGCAAGTGTTATATTTTACGAAACAACCTTAAATTAAATTATTTGTGCTATATAAATTGAAATACCAGCAAAGCTTATAACCATCCTCTTTTATTGGATGTTTAGTAGGTCTATGTAACTCACCTACTGTGCTTGTCAGAAACGAGCGGCCCTGGAAGGTGTGCGGTGACCTGATTCTATTCGTTATAACATGGTATTGATGTTCGTTCGCATGAATACTTCACAGTCTAGGTATTAATAAACGACCGTTACTTAAACCCTAAACCAATTTTCCCAGGAATTCTCCGATGTCAGTACATCTCCATCTCTCTCACGTCCAGGGCCGCTCATTTCTGTCACAGACTATATAGTACAAGTTTAGCTCCAGTGGTTGAAGGGTAGCCTATAATGAAGGCGCTTCTTGTAAACTTTTTATAGGTTGTTCACGTAACGTAAGCACTTTTGAAGACCGTCTTGTCAAAAATAATAATAATAAACATGTATGCAGTAGCCTCGGACGTTAAATTTTGAGTACGGAGAAATAAATTTATGCACTACGGTTGCTATTTTTACTGTTAGGTTTGAATTAAGGCGCCTGCCTGCCTTGTAAGCAGCGTGCTAGCAGTACTCCTTTTTCTAAGAAACTTCTAAACGTGTTTCTAATATATGGATTTGCAAAAAGAAACCACACTTTAAACCACGGTGGAATGGTAGTTTAAAAACATCACATTTGTTGGAAAGATAATTTCGGATGCCATAAATGGCTGTAAAGGCATTTTCAATACATTATAACAAAATCATTACTCACGAGATTTGTGTGAAACTTCGATAGAAAAGTGTACTGGACTTTGTTTAAAACTATCCACCAAAATATAGGTGCATCGCTGAAAGTATCAGGCGAGTTTACTACGATACCATTGCACGCCGTTTTAGTGTTCTACGCTAGAGGCGATACCGCACCAGATGAGCCGGTCAACATCGCCCTTAGCCCCGTGCCGCACTCAACAAAACACACGGTCACCAGGCGGGCGTCTTAACGATAGGCGGAAATATATAATTCAAGGCTTCAAAAGTGCTATCTTTATTATGAGAACCATACAGTTGTTTTATCCCATTGCGTGAGTGAGTGAAGAAATTTTGGTCAGCGCTTTACAGCGAGGTTTTAAGCGTTGGTGGGGGTGACATGATGTGAGTATGAAGCAGCGCCGGAATGAATGGGCGGGGGAAACGGGAGATCCCCGAGAAAACCCGCCGACCAGCGGCATCGTCCGGCATGATTCCAACATGCGAAAATCCGGGGACCGGCCCCGCCGGGAATCGAACCCGGATCGACTTGTTGGGAGGCGAGAGGTCTGACCCCTCGGCCACCGCCGCCCCTTTTGTCCCGTTGAGATGCAGAGTGAAAATAATAGCGATTTTTTTTTTTTTTATTTTTTATAAATTCCAGGTCATTTCTCATTGCGTCAATATTACACTGTCTGAAACAGTTACTACGTTTCCATATTGTTTTGAAAACGAATCGAGTATTGAATTCCGACTGAGTACGATAACCGTCTACATGAAAACTTTGGATCAGATTGAAACCGATTTCAGTTCGCTGGCCAAATTTCTCTGTAACAGTGTTGGTACAGTTGAAATTTACGTTGGGTGGCATCAAACAAATAAATCCACACTGCCATCTGTTTATTTTTCTTCCGGCTACACACTTAATTAAATTGCTAAAGAAAACAAAATGAATGCAAGAATAATATTGTTACTCATGATCGGATGTTCATTTTTATTCATTTGCACCTGTCAACAGAAAATCTAAAGGTCGAAACAACTGCCGAATATATGTTTGTTTACTTTCGAATCGTTTTCAGTACGATCTGCCCGACTCAGTCCGATACGATCCCAATTTTTGGCGTAACGACCTTGTGACTCAAATCGATTTGAATCCCGTCTCCATGAACGTTTTCAAAACGGAAAGTTTTGAAATCGATTTCAAAACGACATGGAAACGTAGTAATTGTGCCTTGCCGTAGCCAAGTCGTATTTTTCTTCAGCATTGGTTTGGCTCCTCACGTGAGAAGAAACTGCATGAACGAATATCAGATAGCGTATTTTGCTTGAAACTTTCATGCAGTAACTCGAGTAAAGTTTTCGTGTGTTCAGTAAGTCACGAGAGCGGCTTCTCGATCAACTCTGGGTTACCCTGCCTGGGAGAAGGGTAAGATGGGGTTAGTAGGGGAAATGTCAGGCACCTACTACGCGCTGAAAATGCTTTGCAGTGTGTTCGTGAATACGTTGTTTTTTTACGGAGCTAATACACATGTGCCCAGTGTATCAAAGCACATAAAAAAAAAAAAAAAAAAAAACAACTTCAAACTACGAAGGCAGTTTCATAGCATCACGTCAACTAGAGAAATCATTTCGGAGCCCTTCAAACAGGCTTAAAACAGCTTTTTCAACATGTTATATCTGGAAAACTACTCTAGAAACATACAGTAAACATTGATTAAACCTTTTCACCAATAAAAAGATGGGGTCACCACTGAAAGTGTCAGTGAGACGATTATCTGCTATACCATTGCGCGACGTTTCATTGGCTTGCGGTAGAGGCGATACTGCGCCAGATGAGCCGGTCAATATCGCCATTGGCACCGTGCCTCACACACAAGCACGCGACCAGTAGACGGGCGCCTAATTCGCGCGAAAAAGTATAAATAGTAGCCAAAAACACAATGAAGTATATCTGCTTGGTGATCCCCTTATACTAAGCACTTGGAAGGTCGTCTGTTTAGATGGAATATCCGTAATATTTATATTGTCGACATTTGAATTTGGTGAAATATGTTCACCGTGTTATTGCTATACTTGCACGTTTCTGTGTGCACTTTGATTTTTAAAAAAAAGGTGATCTTAAATGTGCTTACTTTACCGCGAACATTCTGTACCCGTGTGATGGCATTGCTGAATTACTTTGAGGAGTGGGTTTATTTCATGCAAATGAATTACTCTTCTGTTAGTGACCAATTCACATCTCGCTTTAATTAAGCACCGCACCATTAGAATGTAATTATTTCTCTCTCTCTTTCCTTACACTCTTTCGTCTCTCTCCCCGTGGTCTTGTTTTATCCACGCCACGCTGGTTATGTTTCGGGAAACACCAAAATATCTTTCAGGTAGCTGTCAAAACGTAGCTTAAGTCACGTACATTGAGTTCTAGAATTTCGTATATTATTGCTGAAAACTTGCGTAATGAGTCATGTGTGGGTTTCAGTGTGATTTATTTTGCGTCAGTAAATACCTTAAAACATAAATAAGGTTTTGCTACTTGCAGCTGTTCGAGTGTGAAAATTCATAATTTTATATTTGTAGGAAATATTGTTAGCTTTACAGACGTTGATATTGACTACACTATCCTCCTGTGTAAATTTGTTTTAGCATGAAAAGAATTCCCGTTATGGCATGATGCGGCAGCATGCATCCAATGAAACCGACGAATTTTCCTGAAAAATAATAAGTTACTGTAACATTATATGCCACTGGCTGTAATGCTTAAGTTATAAAACATAGCACGTATTTTTGTATAAAAAAACTGCTGAAAATAAAGGATCTCATATAAAAAATTAGCGATATCTTTTGCACACTGAAACACACACGTGTGTGTGTAATCAGGCGGAATGCCGCTATTATATATATATATATATATATATAATAGCGGCATTCCGCCTGATTACAACGATTCTAATGTTATAGCAATGCGAATTGTCTGTTCGTTGTGGTGTATGTCGGGGTATCAAGTGCACATAATTTTCTAGAATGTGGTGAGATGCCATGGCGAGATGCGCGATAATAGCTGATTGTATGCGTGACCCTAATTCTTCTCTATTCTAGGGAGACTGGTTCAGGAATTACGACCGCGGCTTGTTATATGCCAACTCGACGCACTCTTTTGTGCTTCTGGAGTGTTAGTGAGATAAGTATTTTTCATGTGAAACGATTAAAAGTAAATATTGCTAATATGACGATTTTAATGAGCGCTTATCGGCCTTAAGAGTGTGTGGGATATAATTCAGCGTTAAAAGCATCAGTTCAGAATTGTAGGTTTCTCGAAGCCAATTTTCAAAAAATCAAAAACAGCAATTTTAGACAATAGTTTGTGCGAACTATCTGAGCCGAAAATTTTATCGAGTAACGCGTATCTGGAGAACAATCTCTGACGCCAAAATTTCGTATATTTCATTGAGGCGCAAGAGATTACGCTTAACAAATGTATCGTTCTGGGTAAATGTTTGCTCATAAAGTTGGCTAATATCATTGTCTACGATTGCTGTTTGTAGTTTTTCTATATTGACTTTCAAAAAGAAGGGGTCTCAATTGAAGAATCAAACGTTTATTTATCTACCACGCCCTCTTAAAGGTGGCCACCTGACCGGGCCACCGAGCGTTGTATAGAACTTTGTCCGACACAATTTTATTCGAAAATTGATGAACGTACGCGAGTGATATCAGCTTAGAAATATCATACAAAACATTGCACGCGTGTATAGCCTTTAAGGTTCTCTGTTAGACTGTAAAGATTATTTTCTTGTGTTCGAAAATGGCGAAAGTGAGCGTTTTTCTGGTTATTTTCAGACATGATAAGATTTATTCAGAATATTTAGTAAGGTATAAGAGAGTACAATACTTCCTTATTTAAAATATCAGCCATAAAATGATAGGATCGGCACTGAATGTCTCATAGAGTATGTTATCGACGATAAGACTGCACGTCAGTTCGTTGACTTGCGTCTAGAGGCGTGACACGCATGCTCTGTTGTCTTTTGCTCTCCGCATTTCTTGGACTCACACTCGCAAAATACATCCACCAAGCCGGACACCTTAAGGACGCTGCCTCGAGATTTCCGTGATAAATTATATTCGGCGGAGCTCATTCACCTTTCATTATATCGCTTTCGAACCAAAACGGCTGTGTTAAGGCCTCGCTCTTTAATTTTGCAGTGATTTCGAAAATATTTTTTTAACGCAAATTAATACATCTGTCAAAAATTCATTCTTACCGTTTTAAGACTTAAATATCGTCGTTTGTATCTGAATTTTTCTGTTGCAGTACACCACACGGATTTTTAGATTTTTGCCCCTGATATATCACATATTTTGTGGTCAAAATAAGCAAAAAATTAAGCAGGATATTTTTTTGCTAGAAAACGGTCCATTATTTAAAAAAAAAAACGCTCTAGCAAAATTGTGTATCGTATGACTGCAAACAGTTTCAAATTTTTTCGAAGCATTTGGATAAAACATATTCGAGTTATTTGCAATTGTTTGAAATAAATGAAAGACCGTGGCCTTAAAAAGAAATGAAAAATAAAAAATAATGCTCCAGCAATAAAACCACGGGAGGAGGGGGGGGGGGAGTTGATGTTTTCGGGTGTTGTTCGGCACGAAAATTTTTACTTGTTCATAGTTTTCAGGATATTAAAACCAGCCTAAGAATATGCCATAAAGCAGTATGGCTCGCTCTGAGATTTGAAAAAGGCCTGTGTGTAGAGTTTACCGAGAACTAGCCCTTTAAAAAATTTAATGTTACATGTAAATCCTATCCTTGCTCTCAATAGGGCTCTGGAGTAGTTAGAACTAGTCGTTAATTACAAATAATAATAATAATAATAATAATGCGCTGAAAGCGTGCTTGTAGTTAATATATTCACGTAGTTAGGGTCTCAATTATAAAAGAACTTTTCTTATAAAAATTATTTATTAATATTTACTAACTAGACCAAGTAAATAATCACTTATAAGATTTTTCATACTTGGATAGTGAATAGAGAAGTTATTGACTTAACATTTTAATCAAATATTTTTTGTGGTACGGTAGTCCTACCTGAAGTATTTATTCAGTGTAGTTTTTTATGAACTAAATTATAATTTGCTGACGTGTCGAATCATGGCCCTTTTTAACTCACGTCGTACAAATGAAATACGCTGTAATAGTTATTCCGTATTGAATGAATTACTTACTGTTGACGTCAAATGTTATGCGCGTAAAAATCATCAGTTGGTATTCTGCAACATAACATATATTGTATTTTTATTTTATATTGAGGGACATCCATTGTGAATGTCTCAAGGTAACAGTACAGCATATGGGGTTTTCAACCTGACACACATCCAAAAGGATTTACGAAGAACAGCAAGGTAGTTTGCGTAGAAACATTCTATCCATTCTAATATAAGGCTGCCTTAATTTTATATTAATTTGTGTTATGCAACATTGTTTAAGGCATTTTCTCTTGTATCTTCTTGATTCCTCGCATAAAAACCGCTAGGAATTTTTTTCTGTCTCTTTTATTTATATGACTGTAATCTCCGAATCATACCTACTATAACGCATCATAATTAGAATTTCTTTGTAGGTTCCAAAAAAAAATTTTTTTTTTTTTTTCCATCTTCAGTGCTGGGGAATTGTACATCTTTGCGCTGAGAGGGGTGGCTTAGGGGTGACAGTGGACTTGCATGCACGAGGACCCGGTTTCGATTTCCGTTCCGTCCATCCTGACTTCGGTTTTCCATTGTTTACTGCAATCACTCCACGCGAAAGCTGAGATGGTTTCCCGCTATAAGCCACGGCCCATTCCTTCGTCGTTTCCTGTTATTCTGAACCATTTGTCCCGTGTTTGATGACCTCATTGTCTTCTGTACTGTCGTTGTAGCCATTCTTCTCCATAAGCTCTTGTCTTCAGATCAAGTCGGGGGCAGATGTCAGCTCCCGAAACAGCTATTGTTTGCCGCAGGCTCTGTGACCTGCTACAGCTAGCGACGCAAAGCTGGTTCCTTACGGGCGCGGCTACCGCGATTTTCATCACAATTTTTTTATTTGTACTATATTTTTTTTCTTATTTTAGACACAAAATGTGACTAAATTTGGCTCTTATGAAAATTTTTTATCTCTCATAGTTTTCGCGTAATGGCTTGCTAAAGTCATATTTTGCATGTTTCCGTTTTAACGACTACACTAAAACCAACTGATATACCAAACTAAAATAAAATCACAGTGGATAAAGACATTGCATGCTACAATGACATACCCATAAAATTAAGGAATAAAATTTATTTGAATTTTTTAAAAAATGCTGAAACTAAAAATTAAAATTTAAAAAGTTCAACAATTAAAAAGAAAATTATTTTTATTCTTTAATTTTATGAGCCATGTCATTGTAGCCAGCAATGTCTTAATCCACTGTGATTTTTTTGAGTTTGGTATATCGACGGAGCTGTCGACCTTGAAGCGCGCATCATATGCCGCGTCGCCTCAATGAGCCAAGCGCTGAACTAGCGTGCAAGGTTCCCGCCGAACTGTTTTTGCTAAGGGACTTTAAGCGGTGACCATATAATTTTATCTTACGCGACGAAAGGGAAAGAGTCGCTGTACAGGTCTATAATATTCAGAATATCGTGAAAATGATTTCTCTTACATAAAAATCAGCGTCAAAAGTCCCGATTCGGACACTTTCACACACAAAAAAAAAAATTGTTAGGAACGATAACAGTTAATGGCAATATTATAGACCCGTACTAAGATCCTTAAATGCTTTTCGTAGCCTAACCGCGTGACATGTTGAATGGTTTTCGAATGAAATCAGGATTGTTAAAGGTCTGCGCGCCTCTTCACGATTCTAGTAGACGGCGCCCTTAAAACGAAAACATGCAAAATATGATTTTAACACGCCATTACGCGAAAAATATGAGAGATAAAAAATTTTCATGAGGGCCAAATTTAGTCACATTTTGTGTCTAAAACAAGAAAAAAATTATCTGGTACAAATACAAAATAAAATAATGATGATGAAAATTGCCGTAGACCGCGCCCTTAATACATACATTGCGAGGGAACATTGTTTCATTACTTATGTGTTTTGCACGCGCAAACAATTTCTGCAGGGCACGGTTTTAGTAGAAAGTGTGGCCGTGTGAGAGATAGCGCACGATTGCCTGTTATGTGCTATCTACTGCTGACCCACATACTGTAGTTGCCATAGCATTTTCTTTCTGTCTAACCCGGCTGTACATCTAAAGGTAAAATACTACAGACAGCCTCGGTTTGGTCGTGGCTTGTTTTGAATCACGCAAATTGTAATTTAATACTGACGACTACATAGGTTTACTGTGAACCAGCACGTGTCTGGCCTTCTTGCGTTAGAAGAGTCAGAGGAACACAACCAATGTTAATGTGTTAAAACAATACTAGAATTTTCTCCGGAATGCTCTTAGCTATTAGAGTACTTTATAGAAACTATTCATTCTTCATTACAAGTATATATTTTTGTTTATTGTAATATTTGATCTTGGCGATATAAATCAGATACTCTAGAACAGCTGTCGAAGGTATGCCATGTTTATAAGGGCTTAGAACTATAAAGTGTGTGTGTATGTGTAATTACTAAAGCTAATACAGGATTCTTAGAAATGCTGTGCCCAAACTTGGGACATGTATATTTAGACCATTGGTAAGTATTTACTTTATTATTGAAGTTGTTTTTCCCCCCTATTTCCCTCTCTCTTCTCTAGGTACCACTTCCAAGGCCGTGAAGCTGGTAGAGGGCACGGTACCAAAAACGTTATAACCTACGTTTATGTTCTAGTGGCGTAAAACTTCCTGGGGTGCGAGGAAGCGGGTTGGGCGAGTTGCATAGGACGTAGTCGCGCGTCTCGATAAACACATTTTCTTTTCCAGACTTAGTAGGCCTATAGATAGATGCATACCGGATCCATACCAGGCATTGAGGTGATCTTTGAATAGTTTTTGCTATGGAGATTACACCCCCATTGCAAAAATCATTCAGAGATCACGATAAACACAGCCAGACTACTGGAATTCTTCAGATTGTTCGTGTGCTTGAAGACGGGAACAGATACCAGTTCCCGAAACGTCGCATCTGTTGTAGAAGGAAGCCCACTATCATCGTCTGTGTTATATTCGTTTTGCGATTTTTCTGTTTCTGTCGCTGTGTACATTTGTCTTGGTCTTCGTTGTCTTTGTCCATCATTGTCGCCGTGTTCATGCCCTTTGTTTGGGTTTTGTTTCTTTTGAATTCCCTTATTCGTTTTTTTCCTCTTCCATTTTATACTGATTATGTTCCTCTTTCGGAATTACTTGCATGTCTGTTAAACTTGGTTTACTGGAACTTTTTTTTTTTCGGTTGTTCATTTTCTTGTGTTTAGTCTTCTATGTAAGGATGTTTTCTGCGTCTCAGTAACATTCAGTAGCAATCACGTGTAACCAAAATTAAACTTCAGTATGTCAAGATAAACCCTGCTATGCAGCCTCTCTTGTGGCTCGGTAAAAAAACTCAGATAGGTACTTATTCCTGTGTGTCGTATTGTATCGAAAACTTAATCAGTGTAATTTAACGTAATTATTTAGGGAATGGTCAAAATTTAAGACATTGTTTGCTTGTTTCAGAATCTTCAGTTAAAAAAATAAATAAATGCATTCGCCAAAATATCGATGAATTTGTATTAACTTCGTGTACATTTATTATCACAAATTCAGAAAAAGATTGAAGTTGATATTTATCTAGACATATTGGGTGTTATTTTCTGTAATAATTTAATCGTGTCACCACTTTCAATTTGGTGTTATTGGTAGAGGAATAGCAGTAACGAACGTTTTACGAAAGAGATTCGCTATTATCTCGGGAGACGAGCTGCCATTGGGTGGTCTGTTTTTAGGCGGTGGGAAAACTCTAATTCCGGGAGCAGCTGGGGACTCGCTCGCGAGGAGGGCGCCGAGTGAGGAAAAGTGGTCACATGACGTGCAATTGGAAACGGGAAGGCGATAGGCGATAAGGCCGATAAGTAGAGCCTGGTAATTTTCGTGAAAAGAATTTTGCAGCACTTTGTTTCAGTGCCTTACGTGCGCACCTGCATCTCTGCTCTGTGGTCAGTGATTGGATGCCGTAACACCCAGCGTGTGGAGGTTAAACCCGCAAATCACAGACGTGTTGTGTCACAGTTATCCGTGTACTTATTGTCACAGTCTAATGAATAACGACTCTGCACAAAAACACTCTGTCAATAATCATGAAGTTGAGCTGCAGGTGTGCACGCAAGACACTGAAACAAAGTGGGGCAAAAATCTTTTCGCAAAAACTACCGGGCCCTAACCTCGACTCCAATACGTACGTCTCTAAGCGCCGAGTGCAGTTTTCACAACGCAATTGCTTTTCAGTGAGACTTTAAGCGGTGGCCCTGTTATTTTATTTGTGGACTATATGTCTTTAAAGTCCAACACAGGTTTCTATCAATTTGTTTTATTATTACGGCTGGTATTTTTCCAGCTACAGCAGTATAAGAAAGCCATTTTTACCACTTTTGAGAAGCTGTCATTCATGTTTTTAATAAGCGAACGGTATTTGTAAAACAATGTAGGTATAGTTTAAAATCTGTATTATTTTCGTAGACAAACGCATTGGAAACATATTGAATAGTTTTACATAAAAAAAAATTTCATACCACGCTACAGCATAGTTCATGCGACATGTCCAACTAACTCCTAAGTCGCGAAATTTTACACAACCCTGAGTTGTGTGTCCATTAGTTCGAAGAATGACTGGGACCGTTTATGCCGTGTTCTGAATACGTAAGAATACATGCTCGCGTACCCGCTCTGGGAAGTGACGTCAGAGAGTGTTGTTCCAAATGCCCGAGTTCTAGTACGCGTAGCGAGCATGTGTGAACGCGTGCTCGATGCGTACTCTCGGGGCCATTGTTTATTTACGTCTGGGAGCACGCACAGAGTGTGATGGCGTTTCAGATGGCGAGCACACATGGACCACGCAGGTGATTGTGGGAGCGAGTGCGAGATATTCAGAACACAGTCGAAGCAGTTCTCGTGGCCCTTCACCTGTTGTCCGCGATGAACGACCAAGACGAGAGGTAACGTAACTATTCGCGTGTTTACTAAACGGCATACTCTTCACAGTAAATTGAACAACCATAGGAAGGCTAGAAGTATATATAAAGTCACCGAGGCATAGAAAACCTTGCGGGCGTTTCCGATGGACGTTGTTCATTCCAAGTACTTGTGTGTTTCTTTATTTCTGACCGTAATGTGACGAACCTTGCCCAAATATTGTGTAAGAAGCGTAAAATAGTAACAACCTCAACGCACTGGAGAGTTCAGTCAACAGCCGGTTTTTTAATTGGTGATAGTTGCCATGCCGATTTTGTGTGTAGTGCATTGATGATATTTCCCTAGGTACAGCGCCAAGTTGATGCGCGAAGCTGGCCAGGATGGAGGTGAAGTGAAGAGATTTTGGTCAGCGCAGGTGAGGGATGCATTTTGTGAATATGGAGCAGCGCCGGATTAAGGGCCGGGAGATTCCCGAGAAGACCCGCCGACCAGCGGCATCGTCTCGTTAAGACTCCTTCACATGCGCGAAGTTCCGGAGACCGACCCCGCCGGAAATCGAACCCCGATCCCCCTGGTGGGAGGCGAATGAGCTAGCTATTGCGCGAACTGCGGCTTCAGCTATATTATATAATCTAAAGACAAATTGTGTTAAATTTGTCATTTGCATGTTCCAGTTGGCACATTAACTGAATAGCCATGTGACCTAATTTACAATATTAAGGGATATTGATCCCTACCACCTTGGATTTATCTGTTTCTTCTCGATAACTTCTGTTCCAGTCGATTTATCAAATTTTTTGTCACGACGAGGCATAGATACAAACTTAATCGATATTCTGTAATTGCTGGAACCATAATATTGTTGCGTGCCATATTCCTGGAGGCCAGTGGTCGGCGGCTGTTTCGTAACACCTTGAGGGCTGGCCGATGACTCAAAGCCCGGGTGGCTCATAGTGGGAAACCCGCTTAAGCTACGTCATAGATACCTGTCCCAACTGCGTCTTAACCCTTCGAGGGCGGCCGATGTGACTACGAGCACATCCGAAACATGATGAAATATCTATTTTTAGACCCCTGTAATGCGGGGAATAACCGACTGTCTGGGCTAGTATAAAAGCACAGAATCGACACATTTGAGGGAGTTCGCTATTGGAAGTGCTAGAGGAAGGTGCTACGCCTGTGGAGAGAGACTGGTGAAGACATCTTGGTGACGTCAAAGTCTAC
>PNEQ01127396.1:8570-45403 GCA_003012365.1 Medauroidea extradentata | reverse complement strand
GCTATCCAGGATATCTTGATATGTTTTTAAAGGTTTATCATTACATTCACCTAGTTCTGAAAACTTGCACGGCACTAACATCAACTTTGCATTTTGGTGTGTGGTACATACACATACACTGTGTGTCCCACTACCACCTACTAATACACAGTGTTTCGGCCTTAGTTCACAAAACTTTGAGAAACCTATTTTCACCTGATGATATTTTTCTTTAAAATAGGAAAATAATTCTCGCAAATTACAAAGAATTAGGTTTTTCTGAATATGCTCACATTTGCCATTTACATTTACAGACACAAAGTCCTTTTTACCTGGCATGATTCTACTTACTTCTTCACACTCATAAAAATAAATAACTTTTTCAGTTGTGGCAAAGTCTAACAATTTTCCAGGCTTTGGATCAGCACATGACATTATTCCTTTCTCTTTTTGCAGATTTTTTGCTTTGCGAGCTGTATAATTTGCTTCACCAAATTCCATTTGAATTCTGCTAATACTCCAACTTTTTGGCAATGTTGTTAGAATTTGCATTTTTTTGCTTCTGTCCTGTGTTGAATTAAACTCTTCTTTTAACTGATCAATAATTTCACTTGCTGATGCTGCAACTTCAGCATGCTCTGTTTCTGGACTGGAGTCAATTTCAAGTAACTTCGAACGAATAGCTGTACTAGCTCGTTGTAATTTTACTTCAGTATACTTCCTGTCTCCTAGTTTTTTTTCTTCACTGGTGTTTCATCTAAACACAATATACTTTTGTTCAGTGCTTCTAAAGCTTCATTTCTTTCTGGGCTGCATAGTTTGTGTACTATCTCCACATTATCTGAATCATCTCTCCCAGCTACAAACTTTGTTTCATCCTGCCTTATGGAAGTCAATAGCTCTTTCCGACAACAATCACAAATTTTATCCCCAGAGTTCAATGAAGCTACTTTTTCAAGAAGGTTTTTACTTTCAACTCTTATTCCCTTTTTCATGTAGTTGTGTCCTGATTTCTTCAAAGGATTGCAGCAAAAGAGTTTTTGATTTATGTTTGATATAGAGGACATCCTTAACCTCCAAAATAGTATTTCTTGAGTAATATCACATTTAAATAATATTCTTCTCGTGGATCAGGTATAAAGACAGAATTTAACAAAAATTGTTGAAGATTACACAGTCCTTCCTGCACAAAAACTGATCCAGAAACTCTATTCAATTTTGAAAAAAAAAATAACAATATGTAAACCTTCTAGATGGCTGTCAGGAATAACACCATAGATATGTAGACATAATGAAGTCAACACCATGTCAATTGTTACAGTATAAAAGCACTTTTGCTTCCATTGTGTGAGTTATATAAAATTATTAATATTATGAACAGTTTATATTAACAATTAATTACTTTTGATCCCATAATGATCCCACTCTATAACTTTCAGGATGTACTATTTAAAGTCTGATACATAAAATATAATTTTTTCCCATTTTAAAAAAACTACTTTTTTTATATTTTTGTTATTAAAATTAATTTTTTTATTAAAAAACTTTTTTAATGTACCAACATCATGTGACATGTCAAATTAAAGCCCATTTCAAGAGCTTTTAAACAAGCTATCAAACACATCTGTAACTCACTTAGGAGCTGAGCTAGTGGCATTTGTATAAGTATCTACCATTTATTTTTTTTTTTATTTGGTTTTTTAAAAGGCTCAAAATAGTATTTTAAAAATTCTAAAAAAAATATATTATTAAATCTCATCATGGGTTCTAATTAACTGCCAAATTTCATTAATATCTTAGAGATGAAAAATCAAAATCATATTTATATTGGTCGATTTGACATGGAATGACCCTTTTATGTCTTCATCGTTGTGTTGTCTAGTCTATTGTCTTTGACGTCGATGTTATTTTGTATTTTGTCCAACATTGTCTTTGTTGCAGTATTGTCAGTGCTCTCTTAATTTGTTGTTGAATAATTCATTATAGGATATTTCATGTTCTGTTGTTTTGGTTTAGGGATGTATTGACTACAGTCAAACTAAGCTCGTTTCCACATTATTTTTGTTTTTAGTTCGTTTTTTCCTAGTCTGGCACTAAGATTTCTGGGACGACATAATATTGCAACGGTGTTTGTCCACAACAGTACAGTACATTATTCTGTCCGATTGCTGAATGCCATCCTGAAGAAAGAAATTTACATCAAATCAAATCTATTTTAAGTAAAATTTGTTAATTATGAATGTAATACCTTTTGTAATTAACGTGGTTGTTCTCTTCATGTGGTAGACCAAGTCCATTTTCAGTAAATTTTCTCATTGTGTGTGCAAAGCATGTTGGATGTAAGTATGATCAGTACTTTAACGCTATACCTCATATATAATTGTGACATTATACGTTATCAGTTTTGGTACCCTGGAATTGTTTATGCCCAAAACACTTAAAGCTTGTGTTTCTCATTACTAAAATTAATGGACTTAATTTTGCTGATGTTTGTGTTTAACTGCAATTTTCACTGGAAAAGCTGGTAACTAAACTGAGTATTTCTGACATAATAATATTGGGATTTGTGTAACTGTAATCACGGATATTAAGGCTGGCTTACAGATATCCTAGAGCCATCTGCTATTTTGAATATTTAGAATGTTCAATGCAAACATCACAAATTTTTTTCTGCAGTTATGTTTATAAAATTTTACTGAATAGATTAAAATTTTAGCACTATTTTTTATCAGTTTTTCCTTTGGCCTTAATTTTATTTAAAAAGGTTTCAGGTGCAGACTCAGCATAGCAATGCAATCAAAGATTTTATTTGTTGGTAATTAGTTTTGTTCCAGACTTGGTCGTGAATAATAGAAAGGAATGTTGGAAGTTACATGGAGTGGCAAGTTGCAGGCACACTTCTACATTTCCTCTTTTTGGACTTTCAACCCCCAGTAGTCGGTACGGTACTTCAGACATTTGTATCATTACTTGAGTTGCACATTATTGTTTTATGCAATTTTCAGGCTCAATAACCAGGTATTGCCTGTTTTGAGAGCTAGTAATCTGATATTTTTTGTGTGAGTAGTGACACTTAAATTTATTATGCTGAGTAGTTAACAAGTGTTAAATATAATTTAAAAAAAAAGAGTTTCAGAAAGCCAGTAGGTTGGTTGGTAGCCCAGTGGTAGCATGCCTGTGTACTTCTGCCTAGGACTCTCTCGCAATATGCTGTGGTCGTTTCACCAGGTCAGACTCGTCATTCGCAATGACTTTGTAAGATGGGTTCATCTCCTGTGTGCCTGTTGAGAGGGTATGGGGAACTCTATACAGCAACTTATTTTAACCCAAATTATACAATGGGTTATAATTTTTTAATTTCCTTCTAATATTTCTGGTTTGACTTTCCATATGCCACAGGACGTTAAGTTGTAATTTCAAGCAAAGAAAATATGAGAATTTGTAAGTGTTGCCTTGGGAAATAAATGGCAGCCCAGCCAATAGGAATTTTTAAACCATGCAAATTGTTTAAATAATAGTCTATCCACGTCTCACTGTGCAAATTGCATCATGAGGTTTGAAGACATAAATACTCTCATCAAACTGTAAGTATATTAATCAAATATACTGCTAATTACCACAAAGTTTTGAGTTCCTTATTTACAGCTGCATACTTTCGAAAAATATATTTTAAACCCTGACATTTTAGTTATAGCTCTATTGCACATGATGCCGAAGGCTACAATGTATTATAATATTTTCTATCTAGTAATATTTATGTTACCATGTTGGTGCTACAGTGATTCTAGGCTAAATGTGTCACCATACCCCACTCCGGAACTTAAACGCCCTGAGACACCTTGTATGCGCCCAGACTTGTTGGGTACATAATGTACTACTTTACTATCACCAAATTAACTCAAACCTGTCCTGACCAAGTCAGAGTGTTACCTGTCTGACTACTTCCAAAATGTTAATGTAATGACAGCAATTTATCATACAAAAATGCTTTTATTTTTATGTGCAAATATTATGCTTACCTTTACAGGCTGGACAGTTCTTTTTCAATGAAGCAGTTTCCAACTGAAGCCTCATAAAGCCTTGTCCAAATAACAAGTAGCCAAGACCACCGCCAAGAACAACCGATAAGGTGAAGTATCCATTGTAAGTCATGACAGCAAGCATAAGAAAATATCCTATGATGTTCTGTATCATGTACAACAGTACCTGCTGTAATAGTTGACCATACCTGCAAATAAAATTGACCATAGGGTATATTATATGTATCACACTTGCCAAATTGCAGCTCAAATGAAAAAATAAATCTATATTTTAGATGATTTTGGCTAACATATATAATTCAGTTAATAACTTTAAACTGGTCATGAGACTCATTTGAAAGACTTATGCAGATGAAAATGCAGTTAAGCGTATATTTATCACTTCTGTACTTGAAACTTGTTTGAAATAGTCACCTGTTGAAAACATGAGCTTACAAAATGTGAAGGAAAAAAAGTTTGATTTACATTGTCTTGGAACACAAATTTTTAGCAAGTGGTATATTTACTTGGATATAAACATACACACATATCTAGTTTTACAACCACTATAACACAAATATTACGTAAGAACCTCCCAATGAAAAGATGTTACATCCAAGATTTTAAAAAAAAATATATATATACATATACATACATATATATATATATATATATATATATATATATATATATATATGGTGTGTTATCTATGAATTTTCAGGCAGAAGAGAATTTTGTTGTGTGTATATCTTTAGAACTGTCTCAGAATGAACATACATTGCAGTTTAGAAATCAGGAACTATCAAAAGGACAAGCTTGATAATTACTGCTTGGTTGGTTCCTTGATAGATAGGACATAATGTCTCATTAAGACGTAATTTAATATGGACCCAAATGCTTGGATAGGCAGGAACATTAAGGAAATCAGCAATGGCCATGGGCATAGGAAGCGGGGGGGGACAGGGAGGATGTGTCCCCCTCAACTTTTAGGGTGTAGGGGACTGTCCCTCCCCCCCTCCCACTTTCTAGATTTTAGCCTTTTTTGTTCAAATTATTATTTGGTATTATTATTATTATTCTCTTGTGTACAACACAAGGTCATTAATTTAAGCAATATTTGTCTGCTGTTTTTTTAGTCAAATCATGTAGGCTAATAAATAATTGTTTTTAATAATTGTAAGTAGAGATGCCATAAAAGAGGCTGTCAAAAATAACTTTGCTTTCGCACAGTCTATTCATATGCATTTGTCTCTTTTGATTAATGCATTTTCTCATTTTACACTCCTGTTTTATTTCAAATCTCACTTTTTTTGCTTTAGTAATTGCAGTATACTTTAAAACTCTATAGTGTAGGATGTCTTTATTTATCTTTTAAATAAAAACCGAGCAGTTGCATGTGAGTTACTATTTGTGGTTTTACTCGTCAGGCCAGTTTGCCAACTGGGAAGAAGGTATCTCAAGATAAGGTGTTCAAGCGCCTCTTCACTTTACCTCCAGACACCAGACTTGCGGAAAAATGACATTAGCGGGATTAGTCCCTCCGCCCGTACGGCACTTCAAACATGAGTGACCATAAAAAAGGCATACAAGCTGTTGTGAAATAATGACAACCACTTGCACCATTTATTCATTGTGGGGCACATTCAGTCAATCTTGTGCTTCAAAACACTTGTGATGCTTCTAATATTATTATAAATATGTTGCAGTTGGCTCAAGACCTAGGTGTTCTTTTCAGTCAATCACTTAATGCTAGACATGAGCTCAAAAATATTATGGAAATAAATTGTAGTTCTCCAGTAACAAATATTACAAGTATAAAGCCTCTATGTCCGACAAGGTGGGTTCACCGAGGAAGTCAGATCAATAAAATTTTGCAAAACTACGGTTTGCTTCTTAAAGCACTTGATCAGTTAGATTCAGATAAAAACTTTCATGCTCACGGTTTGTTGGAAATATTTGAATCAAGTGCAACTGTGTTAGGACTTTTAATAGCCAGGCATGTAATAGAGAAATTAAAAGTACTCAACAAGGCATTACAAGGTTCACAGCAGACTGTCAGTGGGATGATGGAAGCAATCACTCTGATCGAAGACTCCATTTGTAAAATGAGATCAGAAGTTTAATTTCAAAATATATTAACTGAGGTAACCCGTTTTACTATGGAATACAGCTTGAAAGAGTTGCAGTTACCAAGACAAAGGAAACCGCCGAAACGTTTCACTGGGTCAGCAGAAGCCTTTGAAGCAACAACAGTTGATCAATATTACCGTAAAGAATTTTTCATGGTTGTTGATTCTGCACTAAGTGGACTAAATTCAAGATTCAACCAAGAAGGTATAAAAAAACTGCAGAAACTGGAAGTAAGTTTGCTGAAGGGAGAAATTGCTATCCAGAAGTGGATTCTCAGTCACTGAAGACTGAGGTTGAACTATTTCGGAAAAAAACACAAGCCAAAATCTGTTAAGGATGTTTCCAAATTACTTTGAACTCTGCGCCAGCAGTTCGGCAGCTGTTTTCAAATATAGAGGTGCTGGTAAGATTGCTGCTTGTTAAACCCAGCTCGTCTTGTGCGGCCGAAAGAAGTTTCAGCTCTCTACGAAGGCTGAAAAGTATCTCAGGTAGGCATGATTTTTAAGTGAAACTATTTAAAATTTATTTGGCTGTAAAATTACGTATGACAATTAATAACTTAATGAAATCTTCACACTCATGACTTAAAAAAATTAACACAAGCGTCTAATTTTTTCAAATTATGTTTGTACATCTTTTATATGCCATTAAATAATTCACATTTATTTTAATTTCCAGATCAACTGTGACGCAGACAAGACATAACCATGTAGCTGTTCTCCATGCTCATCAACATGAGATGGACTTACTTGATTTAAACATCATTGTATCCCAATTCATAAGTCGAAATTAGAGGAGAGGACATTTATTTGGTAAACGGTAACACACTATGAGTACCAGCACAGAAGAAAGACTTTTCTACAAAATACGTACTCTGTTATTCTAGACAACAAACAGTGATGTGTTTTGAAGATCTTAGATGTGGTCAGTTAAAGTAATCAGTACATAAGAAACTTGGTATAAACAAGAATGCAAAGTTTGATCTATAAAAAAATTTATAATGTTTCCAAGTGTGCTGTTAACGTACCTTATTTGAAATGTCATGAAAGTAGTAGGAGTGGCAATAGTAATAGTACCAATAATACTAGGAGAAAATAATTTATTTCTAAGATTAGTATAATTGTAAAATTAATTCCTGGGAAAGTAATTTTTTTTTTTTAAATTTCCCCTCTCCCCAATTTTTTTTCTCTCAAACTCGGATCAACTTCATAAGTAGGTTTTTCACAAATCAAATTACATCTTAAGAAAACGGTAGTGTTTCTAACAGCCGTATAGCCAATTTCTAGATGTGAAAACTTCTTAAATAGCACTATTTTGCACCTTTCAGATCCAATTTTTCCGGGGGAGACCCCCCCGGACCCCCACCCAATGAGGTGGGGGATGTAATTACAAGCTGCCGAATTCTAACTTGTCCCCCCCAACTTTATGAACGCAGCTACGCCAATGACCACGGCCTGTTTTAAATACTCATTTCAGTATATGCTTGTAGTTGTTTAGGAATAAGGTAACTTAAATATAAAACGCCAGAGTAGAATCAAACTCTGCTTTCCACAATGCAAGTTCAGTATGTTACCACTGTACCATCTTGCTATGTGAAAATGTTTGATGTATTTACACATGTAACAAAGTTATTCAGAAAATATCCACATTCTTGCATTTAATGTACATTGTATAATAAATTATTGTCAAGACTAAAATTTCCACACTTTACAATAGATAATGAAAATAACAGAAGGCAAATTACAAAACAAGACGTGTATTGCAACAATAAGCCCTGATGAGTAGCAGTTCCATAATTCATTAGACATGTACCTTTACTTTACATGTATTTCCAACTGTCCAAGATAAATGTTTAATGTGATTAAAACAGATGATTGCTTCAGAAAAATTTTAAACAGAAACAATTGAGCAGAGTATATATCCGCAACGTGAAATGTTACACTGTTGGTCTCTATTCACACACTGTGAATCACATCCATTTGTTGCTAAAGAAGCAAAGAGGCTGACATGTAACAGTCAACACATTATGTGGGGCAGTGCAGAATTATAACGATTCATAGACATTTCTTAGCAGAACAACAGCTATTGAATGAATAGTTTTGATTGTCTAAAATAAGGTATATTGTGCACAAATAAACAACACAGTATATAATACAGTGGTGCTTAGTTCTACTGACAAACTGCAGCAGACGGCTCATCATAAAAAAAAAAAGAGATCAAAATGATACAGGTGAAAGACAAGCTATGTCTACTCCTAAGGGGTGTAATGCAACTTTGAAAGCGTAGTTGAACCAAATGGTTTTTTTTTTTGCAAGGAATGCTGCAGAAATGAAGAATAAACATCTGAGTTCCTGAATACTGCATTATTAACATACAAATAACAAAACAGAAAAAACTGTGACTCCAGTAGTGACCTCCATCCATTACAACTATGAGGATGTTGCACATGATATGAAAAAAATGGTACTGTAAATTTATTATTTCTTGTTTAATGTGGGTATGTTATCTATGAATAATTTACAACAAAAATGGTGTCCTTTGTTATTACACTGAATGCAGCCATTTGAGATTTGAAATAAAATCATACTCCAATAACGAAAATTTAATGTTAATTGCACTGCCAGTCATTTGCTGGTGGCACATAATAATGTTGTCAAACTATAGTTATGTAATGTAAAAATTTTGTGCCTTGTGTTATCCATACCGATGCCAAAGAACTGTCACTGAAATGCCTATAGGGTCTGTGGTGGCGCAGTCATCACACTGATTGCCTCCTGTTTTTTTAACACATCAGACTTGAGTGCAACAGTGCATGTTTAGATTACACGCAGCTAATTTCATTGTTTCAGTTGCTCCCGCATTGTAGGCCTACAGTCACACTAACTTTCATACCATCTAATACCACCTATTCACGGTCCACGAGACCCAGAAACCACCAACATCATTTTCCCACCAATGTTTGGGATGGTATTGTAAACCACCTTTTGATAAGGCCTTGGTGCTGTAAGTTTTTTTTGACTAGTGCGACCTACGCACTACCCATACTGATGGAAGACGTGCCACTCAACATCTGCCAAGTCACGTGGTTCCAGCACGACGGAGCACTGCCACATTTCAACACGACAGCCAGGAACCACCCCAATACGGTGTACCCACACAAGTGGATCGGTAGAGAAGGTCTGCTAGACTGGCCGCCTCAGTCAATAGACTTGAATCCATTGGATTTTTTCTTGTAGGACCAAGTCAAAACTCTGTATACGAGACTCCAGTACAACAATGGGATGAGTGGTTTCCAAGAATACGGGCCACGTGCAATAGCATTCGCCATGTTACAGGTTTAGTGAGGAAGGTTCAAACATTTATTTTTGGTCACTGCCAGCTCTTCAATGATTTGAGTGATAGTCACTTTAAGAGGGTGTGGTACATAATTCAAGGCTAAAATAATTAATTTATAACTGTAGGTTTCTTGAAGCCAGTTTGCGAAAATTAATCAAAAGCAATCCTAGACAATAGTTTTAGCCAACGTTTTAAACAAAATTGTTTCCAGTGTTACGAACTTCTGAGGCACAATCTCTGACGCCGGAACCTCGCGCATTTAACTGCGGCGCAAGAGATCACGCATAATGAATTAGTAATTTTTAATAAATATTTCCTCATGAAGTTTGCAAATACCATTATCTACGATTTTCATTGAGTATTTTATCCATATTGGCTTCGAAAAAAGCATAGAAATCAATTGATGTTTTCAGTGTTTATTTATCTACCACACACTCTTAAGCAGTTCCTGTAAAACATTCTCATTATCTGTACGTTAATAATGGTTTGCTTTACTTCAATTCAAATTATGGCAAAACAATGTGAGAATTATTACTGTATCTCACTATGTGTTTTAATTAATAAATGTTCTACTCTTACACATACTGTTATTGTTGGCACCATTCATTTGCACACCTGCGAAAGTAGTACAGTAGTAGCAGATTGTGGCAGCTTTAATTTGCTCTGACCATGTGAGAATATATTTCTTTTGCTTAACATTTAGGCAAAATCGTGGTTATTAAGGGCGCTGGCCTACCTCTGAGCCATGATGGGAACAAGCATAAGGTTTTTCATAATTAATCAGATTCTATAGGGCTCAGTTACGTTTTGTGATATTGCTTCCAGACAAAAACCATGTTCTGCTTCGAAGAAAGGAAATTATTACTAAACAAATAAAACTACACGAAAAAAAAATTATGAATAGGCTAATCTGTTTCGTGTATTTTCAATGAGTAAAAATGTGTTTTTGCACACAGTCTGCAGGGTATTGAAAAAACCGCCTAAAATATCCTTTAGCAATGTATGCGGCACTGAGATGAATAAAAAAGTCAGTGGTCGCGTATATGCAGCCACATTGAAAATAATTTTACGTGTAAAACCCTATGCTTGTGCTCCTGTCAGAGCTCTTAGGTAGGCAGCACCCCTATGAACTAGCAAAAAGAAGGCAACTAGGAAGAACTCTGCCAGCACAGTCTTTAATAAGTAGGATAGCTGAAAAAAAATCTATATATTTCTTACAACATTTGATGATTTGTTTAGATCTGTACAACAAACAATAAGTTACATTTGAATGATTTGGGGGATACAAGTAGGCTATATAAGATAACATTAGTCACCAAAATAATACATTATGTAGGTAAGTATTCTAGCTATAATATCAAGACATTTTGTGGAAAAGAACAAATACAAAAAAAATTCTGCAATTAATAAGGTTATAAGCGTTTCATTCAGCATTCATAAACAGCTTGGTGCATGTTATTGATGTAATGTCTTGCAGCAGGTGCCCCCTGAGGGCAGGCCAAGTAATAAACGAGGTCTTGTACGATAATGTTGTTGTTGTAGTAGTATGTCTTATGAATTGCCTAATTTCTTAATAAATCATCTCCAAATTTTCTAATATCCCGATGGTAACAACGTTCTACGCCATGAGAGGGTAGCCACCCCTACTACATATTGTGGTAAGGCTGGTAGATATCAACCAGCTATTGCAGTAGGGTTGAAGACCCCATGAGCAATGCTGAAGATATTGTTTGTTTATGTCAAGTGGTGTATCATTTTTCAGACAAGTATGAACATAATGAATCACAAATTGACGCAGTATGTAAATGACATTTATGCAAGGTATCGGAAGAATAACAATGTAACAGGAAATACTCTGCAAAATGATATGTGAACAGTAATACAACTGTTAGTTACAGAAATGTCCACTCATGTTCACACTCTTATGTCGTATGTCTCAAACAATACAGTACCTCCGTTTCCAACAGTTCCTTCCTGGCCCTCTGTAGCAGCAACCGAACCTTTGTGTGCGTTTTACACGAAAACGATACGTCCTAGACAGTTGCAACAAGAAGACGTTTTTCGTCACACAGGTCTTATTACACAAAACACAGTCTTAAATTGTTCACATATCCTGTCGTTGACAAAGTTGTATGCAATTAGAGGGTAGCCACTCCCGCTATTTTCATAAGGGAGGAAGGTATCAACCAGATTTGCTGCTGGTTTGAAGATCCCAATAGCATTAAGCAATGCTGAAAATATTGTATTGTTATGTAATTAGTTTCCGATATTTTGGGAAAATATGGTTTTCAAATTTGATATTTGGGGGTTCGTAACTCCCTTCATATTACATTTAGGTGGATAGTGCATAACATGTTTTCGTCTTCTTTTTTCGAGAGGAACACGCATGCGAAGTTTGTCCCCCTATTTAAGAAACATCCTGTGTGTGTGTGCATATATATATATATATATATATATATATATATATATATATATATATATATATTATTTTTTTTTTTTTTCAAAACATGTGTTTCATAAAATATATTTAGCTCAATGAATAAACTGTGACATGTCATTTTCCAACAAACATGATTATAATTGACAAGCAAAATTAATAAAAGTGCTTTACCCTCAATTCAATTTTCAATAGTGTAGTGGCCTTGTGCATAATTGTTTTGTCTGAAGGGCCAAATTTAATCGTACTTAACTTTTATGTAGTAACAATTCCTTCCCCAATGGAGTCAAATCTCCCTGATCTGGGCTCTGCACAAGGTTTTTATAACAGTGGATTCCCCTTTGCCCTCTTCCCATATGAAACATGAACTTTTGGACGGGGTAAATATTTGTTTTACTTTTTAAAAGTGTCCAATTAATTCAGAGTCTTTAAATTGGTGAATGCACTTTTCCTTTAAATTTCCTAATTTGTAAACTCACCATCATATGCCATGAATTTGCTACCAGATTCACAAATAGTAGGTAGCCAATCATAACTTGTGAACTGTGACGTCACTCCAATGTGGTCCCAGGGAGGCCCTGCGTTCACAGTCATTAGCCGAATTACAGCCAGGTTGCAACTGATTCCAGAACCCACTGATGGCCAGATTAGGAGTTTTTAGGCAATCTAGTCCATTTTAGGCTTCAGACATGTGTGCTTTGTAGCTTGGAGACTGCCAGTATCAGGTCTCAGTTTCCTATCTAGAGGGAGCAGGAACCATCGTGGTTAGTAGCCTGCCCCATGGTGATTAAGCCTACTGACCCAGGGATTCATCAGAAGTGTGTTTCCTCCACTGCTTCTCACCAATACCCCTTTCCTACCATCCAACTTTGTTCTGCCGTCCTTGCTAGCCGGTATATTCAACTAACCCTGACACCCATATTCCACCTGATCATCCAATGCGTCTTTCTGCTCAACAATTTTCCCAATCATCCCCGTAACGTCAAATACAGTCATTACAACGTGGGCATATATCAATTGTTATTGTTAACCATTTCAGCAATGCCAAATTGCTAAATCTGAAAAATATTTAACAGTATAGCCTATTTTTTTAATTTTTCAAAGCAATAAAAGTTTGTTGCACATTACTTTTTTTTAGTATATTCTGAAATATGAGAATTATCACAAAACACATTGTTAAAATCTAAAGAAGAAACTAAATTTTACCATCTAAAAACAATGTTCATACTTTGCAACCTTGTGTGCGTTTCTTTCTTGGCTTCTAGTGATGAATGACAATCATTGGGGCAAACATTGGTATTCATGATGATTTTCATTCTTGAGCTTTGCTGCACAGATAATGTCTGAACTTTAAGTTTCAGTACTTCAAATAATAAAGCAAATGACATTACTGCCAAGCAAGTCATCACAAACCCTAAAACAAAGAATCAAAAAGGTAAGTTAGTAAGAGCAGCTTTTGCCAATAAATTTTTCTATCTGTAGATAGCAGTATTTAGCTACAATTACAGGAACAGCAAAATTTATCTTTGTAGTAGAGAAACTGGACCAGTCACCAAATTCACAAATGGAAGTATGTATATACAGCGAAAATATATTTTATAGGTAAATGCTTCTTGCGATGTAGATAGGAATTCAGTTGTACCTTTATGAATAATATGTTATAGGTTTAGCGCTACAATTTATTTTGTAGTAGTAAAATTGTTTTTCAATTTAGAAGTCTTTTCTTAACATAGTGTAACAGTTATGGCTAAAATAGCTAAACAATAAAAAGATAACAAATAGGAATGGAAAGAACAAGACAGCCATTATAATCAACGCCAGCAAATGAATGAATCCATATATCAGAGAACTGAAACATAGAAATTGCAAAGCCAAACAAACACATTCCAGCAATACAGCTTGGAACTATTTGCACGTACATAATTATAACAAACAACAATACATAAACGAAACTTCAAAAAGTTATTAATCATAGGATTACAATACAGCTGTTAAAATGTAACATAGCGTACCAACCGTTTTCAAATTATACTATCGTTATTTCACTTAACAACTTTGATATGAAGATTGTTTACAACACAACTATTTTGTACAAAATATCAAGGGACTCAACATAAAATGCATGTCAACTTTACGTAGTAGGCCTACTGGCTATTTCCAATAACTTTATTGGTGTGTTTTGAATTTAATGCCTCCTTGAGTCGTGTAAAAGTTCACGTTAAGTATTCCAATTCATATCAAGTAATTTGTAAAAATGTGTGTTTCTGTTTTCAAAATATTTTTAAAAAAATTAATTTTTCCAAAAAATAAAATAAAAATTCTTGAAAAAACTATTATTAAAGTTTTTGATAAAAACTTTTGGGTACTTCAAATTTCACAACGTAATTATGATTATGCTGACAATATTAAAGGTAATATATCACATATTTAATTTTGTAACAAAATTTTCTAGAACAAAATTTCTGAAAATTCTAAGTAGTGCAAAAATATTTGGAAAGGAAAATTTTTTCACTAAATTTTTGGTACCCCATTCCGTTCCTTCTTTTTCCCCTGTAAATTTTTTGTAAGAAACCTCCACACGTGCATACACAACTAATCTAAGTTACATCCCTATCAGATTACTGTCATATGTATGTTAATATTACAGACAGACATTAATTTTTATATGCATATATAGACAAAAAGACCAGTTAAATAAATTAGGTGATAAAGGTTCAACATAATTTACAGTTCTGAAACACAAACTAAGGAAGAAATTTACCTGCACATTTTAGTGTATATTCAGCCAGTAATTAAATTATATTTTGATAGAAAAGAAGAAAAGTAGTTACACCTCACAGCATTTCCTAAGACATCAGAAAAAAAATATGTAAAAATGCAGAGAACTTTTTATCTGCTTGTTCTAAGGTTTAGAGGTCTGCTCTGTACAATCACAAAAGAATCCCCACAAAGCAATAGGGTTCCTAAGAAGATGAGATTGGTGGGACCTTCCCGTGGCCAATTAATTATCACAGAAAAACAACAGCAGAAACACTGGATTTAAGGACGCGGTCTACCACAATTTTTATCACCACGTTTTTATTTTTCATTTGTACCAGATATTTTTTTCCTTATTTTAGACACAAAATGTGACCTAATGTGGCTCGTATGAAATTTTTGTATCACTCATAATTTTTGTGTAGTGGCTTGTTCCCAGTAAAAATTTGCATGTTACCATTTTAAGGAATACATTAAAACTGACATACCAAACTGAAAAAAATCACAGCGAATAAAGACGTCACAGGCTACAATGTCACGTACATAAAAACTAAGAATAATTTTTTTGTATTAAAATAAAAATGCTGAAATTTAAATTTAAATTAAAAACATTAAAAAAAATTTTTTAAATACAAAAAAATTTATTTTGTGGTTTAAAATAGCAGAATTTGTAGTCTACAATATCGTTATTCACTGTGAATTTTCCAGTTTGTTAAATGAGTTGGTTTTAGTGACAGCCTTAAAACAAAAACATGCAAATTTTGTCTTTAACGAGCCATTACGCCAAAACTATGCGAGAAAAAAAATTTTATAAGAAGAAAATTTAGTCACATTTTGTGTTTAAAACAAGTAAAAAAATTACTGATACAAATATAAAAAAAAAACATGGTGATGAAAACTGCAGTAGACCGCCCCCCCGTAAACACCACTCCCCCCTTTTTTTTAAACCTAGGGATTGCAACCATCAACAACAAAAAAAAAATTTCCTATAAGTGTTAAACAAAATATTTTAAATAATGACTGAAATATAAAAATATTTATATACTTTTTTTACTACTGTATTTATCTTTCTTTTTTCTGATTAAAAGAGATCAGCATAAAACATCAATAACATATTAATAACTATACAGACTTCAATCGTCATTCATTTGTTAACAAAACTACATTTCAGAAATTACATAAAATATCAAAATCTCTGACAACTCAGGTACACACAACTGCCTAAGCATGACTAAATTTTCAATATTTACCCGTACATCTTATTATAACATTACGTTACAATCTACTCTTGTTTACTAGGCTCTAACTACCTCAACATAGCATCTAGCTAAACCTGATAATAATCTATCTCAGGCACAACATCACAATCACAAAAAATCATAACATAATTTCTCATGCTAGTTTCAATTAAGAAACTCACTCATTTTCTGGCAGTACAAAACATACCTACAGTATCACAAACTATACGAAATCATAACCTGCAGAATCATTAAATTTTAAGGTTAATTTCTTCCACAAACATCTGCAAACTCGAGTGAAAATCAAAATTTATCCAAGAACAGAAAACCTATTGTAACGTTTGTGTCGTCACGCTTGAGAAGGGTATTTAATTTTGTCATTGTATTTAATAAGGTTTAATAAGGTTGAAATTTATAACGGGTTGCAAAACGTGTGTTTTGGTGGTCAGCAAAACTGGTCTGGGGTGGTCAGGGAGAAAGATACAGTGGACTCATGGAGGAAGACGATGAGCTGGCGAACTATTTTCCTCGGCGGAGGGATTTGCCACGTGTAGTGTGTGGGTGCTTGGACAGTCGAAGCACATCCAGGAGAAGAACTGTTGGCATGTTGAAGAGGGCCGTTGTGCCGATGGCGACGTGAGGCACCCCAGTGGCGTATTAAGTGCCTTACAGTTGCACTGCATGAATAAATGGCAGAAGCGGGGCGAGTTCAGCTAGTGTACAGCTGACTTGTTGGTTTGAGTGAAAGCCAGCAAGTGTACCTAGCGTTTTCAAAACACCTCGATTGTTCATGCTTTTTATGCACAACGTAGGTGCATTGTGAGGCTATGAACTTCGACTGACTCCTGAGGGAAGAAGAGAAGATGTCGTGGCATCCTGGAGGACGTTCACATCACTATCGCCATCGGTGTGCCCCGGGACCCACGTCTAAGAGGAGCCCTGTCAAGCAGAACGTGGATGGCGTGGTGCCCACTAACGTGGTGGGTAGATCCAGCTGCAAGGAGTAGCAGTTGGTGAGGTACTCGGCGATTGTAATTGGAAGTCCGACTGCGGGAGTGGTAGCAGAAAATATGTAATACTTTCCTCGTCGTCCAACACTCAGGTGCTCCATTTAGTTGAGAGTGAGCTGCGTGGTTAAATCATAGTAAGTTGGACAATCTCGCTCGTTTAAAAAATTCAAAACTTGAACTCTTGACCACCGGACTATTTCAGCAAAGACCTTGATGATATAGCAATGACTCTATAACTATACTAAGGTTTCTTGCTTGTCTTAGCTTAGTTTATGTAGAGATCATGTAAAGGAAGCAACCAAACTAGAAATTGGGAGTTAATAATGTATATGTAAAATGGTTAAATGTTGGAAAGTGTAATACATTACGTACTCAGATATGTTTGTTCTTGTGTAGTCGTACAGGTATTCTGGAGCTTTTGACCGTTAGCCAAATTCACGGTCCTGGTGGTTACATACTTAAGAGTCGCCCTTTGAAAAATTTAAGTTTAATCGTTCCATTCGCAGGTGCCACGGCTAGCGATTGTTATGTTTTGCCGACTCATGTCTGCCGTGAGGGGCTGGCAAAGGGCGACCACTTGTCACAGTTCGCATTTAACACAGTGCGAGGAGCCGCGACATTACACTATCATAAACATTAAGAGAACTTAACCTTCTTACCACCAAACAAATGGTATAACTAGGAAGCTTCAATATGAAACAAAGTACACAAATCTCAATATCTTATTATTTTATTACCACACAACCAACAACGCCTAACATCCTTGCCACTTCGTGCCGAACAATAATTATACCATACTTAACTTAAAACTAGCAGCATTATTCACCAGGCCTGTCTACCAAACCCATCAAAAATTCTGTCATGTATAACAATACATTTCCATAATTTCCCTACTTTCTCAAGAAGGTGGTGGGATCCAGATTTTAAAGAAAAGTCGTTGAAAACCCACGTCGCTCATAGGTGATTTTTGTTCAGATGACCAGAAGCTTCTCCAAAATTACGTAGCAACACTACTAGGTTCCCTTACTCTGCAGCATTACCATTTTCCTTTCTCTGCCGACGTCACAGCGAAAGTCAAACAACACACTGTCTATCTACTTGGAACTGAGAAAACTGAAGCATGTCGGTGATCACAAAAGTACATTGTTATTAAAATTCACATAATATTTCAACATCTGTCCACTTCATAGGAATTCATGCCACTGCACACAAATATCAGGTAAACATCCAATAACCCATAAATATGTACTATGCGAGAATATGTCAATTTGTTTTCCACTCAGGAAAAATAATGAGTCGTAAACAGAAACGCTGCTTGCAACCCTATGTCAAATAGACATAATCAAAAGTAAACTGAGAATTTAACACCAAAGATGGTCATTACGTTATAGTCGTTTAATAAAAGGCGTAAGAAGGTGTTAAAACAGCTCCCAGAATTTCCAAATGCTCGTTGCCTTGTGCAGAGACAAAGGAAATCTAAAAACCTATGTTTGACTAGTCTGCAGTTCTCGGAGGAAGGGATTATGGTTTTTAGAAGGTAGGGGAAAAGAAGCAATTTTTTTGGCTCAAATATATATATATATATATATATATATATATATACACGTATAAATATTATATGTACATATATATAAAAATGTATAGGAAAAATTATTATTTCTACAATATATTAGCTATGAACACATATGATAGATAACTTTGCTTAGTTTCTATTTTTTCGATACAACAGATTGATTACATTATTTTTTGGAAGTTATCAAACTTGCTCAAATAGCCTATATCACATTTTACTATTTAAGTTAGTATATCATACAACATTTCAAATCCCCACGGTGGTAAAAATTGAATTAAAAATAACTTAGGTGACAAACTTGGGGGGAAAACCACTGTTTATTCCTGTCATTACTAGGCACTAGAAGTTCTCAAAAAGGCATGCAGTCACTGATATGTGGTAAAAATTGCAAAGATAGCCTTGTCACTCGACACCTTTGCTACCACAGATGCAGACGGGAGAAAAATATTTTAGATAGACATGGTCCAAAATAAGGTTTAAAAGGTTCACGGCCACGGCGCTACCCATGCACGTTACATTTCTACTCCGGATTTAAAACATTATTTGTGCACCACCTTCATACACAAACGTCTACTGTTGCGGCATAAGAAATGTAAATAAAAAGAAAGGTTGAAGAGATAGTGAATGAAACTGCAACATTATGAATTGTGTATGGTAGAAAATCCTCCTGTATAATGAAAACCTTGTTTGAAAACCTGGCTATGCTCAGTTGGGGAAATTAGGAAAAACATGAGATCTAATCGAGGGCTTATGGAGGTGAGAATAAGATTTTGATAGGAGGCTAAACTCACTACAGAAAACTACGATACAAAAAAAATGTATACAAGCTATTTGGTTCAGGCAAGGAGAGCTGACAAGACTTATCTGGCAATGTTCTCTGAAGTTTGCTGCATCGCTCGTACAAATTAATAATTACAGATCATTAAATTTTTTATTACTTTTAAAAAGAACAGCCAACAACAAATAAACATTCATTATTTTGTTCCCCATTCTTTTTTTTTTTCCATAGACAACCTTCAATAATCAGCTCCACACTAAGAGAAATAAAATTGACAATAAACCGAAGTAGTGTTAACCCTGACTCTTAGGTGAGAAAACAAAACATGAATTTAAATCTATTAACCCTAATTCAGCCTTTAAAATAACTAAACTAAATTATGTACATTTAAAAAAATAACAAACAAAATATTAAATAATCCAATCAGGCAATAAAAGGGCTCAAATAAAATTAAAGAATCTCTGCCAGTCCATATGTCACACTTGTTTACGGCTATCACCCTTGAGACACATCCTAACTTGTTAAACAGCTTGAAGTTTACTGCTGGGCGACTTGGAACTACCTGAACAACACAAGATGACCGAGAGTGAATGCAGCTGTTCATGCCACAAAAATATCCACTTGCCACCAAACCCAAGTATAATTCACTCATAGTTACAATTTTTCTGGAACCTAGCGACCAGCCAAGAAACAATAACTAGCGACCAGCCAAGAAACAATAATACACAATAAGGTGTGCTTTTTGCAACGTTTCAAATGTTAATGAAACTATAAAAACTTTATTTCCTATTTGTACCTTTCCCTAGTTTCATGCCTCTCTCTCTCTCTCTCTCTCTCTCTCTCTCTATATATATATTTTTATTACCAATATTTGCTTCTGCACTGCCCTCTTAACAACTCGAAACGATGATCTTTATCGCCATCTTAACGGAAATTCATGCACAAATTATTCATAGAAAAGCACACCTACAAAAACAATAACTAGCGACCAGCCAAGAAACAATAATACACAATAAGGTGTGCTTTTTGCAACGTTTCAAATGTTAATGAAACTATAAAAACTTTATTTCCTATTTGTACCTTTCCCTAGTTTCATGCCTCTCTCTCTCTCTATATATATATATATATATATATATATATATATATTTTATTACCAATATTTGCTTCTGCACTGCCCTCTTAACAACTCGAAACGATGTTCTTTATCGCCCTCTTAACGGAAATTCATGCACAAATTATTCATAGAAAAGCACACCTACAAAAACATGGAAAAAGTCACTACAAAATATACTTCACAATAGTACCCACAATGAAATTGTGGGGAATGTACGTAAAGTGTGATGTGGTCCCGAAAGGTCACTCTGTGCATGCCGACTATCACACCATCCAAAGACACGGAATGTGCTTCCGCACCTTACATATCATGCATATGAGACGGCCACAATCTGGTCATGGTGTCGCCACAATGACATTCATTCACCACTTACTGCATGACAAAGTCTGTTTGAAATTAATTAATAAGCTCAGAAAAAACATTCTAATATCCAATTTTCAATGTAAGTATAAAATCAGTAGCGAGTTAAAAAAACCACCTTACCCTCACTGTAGGACTAACTTAAAACCTGTGTCAGTTGAATTCCGTAAAACTGTGAAGTAAAATGTACACTCCTTTTCTATTACTTTCGTGAGTTCTGTTATGTGTAAGCATAAACAGGAAGTGTTTTATTAACTGACATCCAATTCCTTTTTCTACCTCTTAAGTATCGGTCCAGCACTTAAGACCTAGATATTAAGTGCTGATCAAAATCCCTACACTTCAGTACTGGTGTAGCATATTCCATGCAACATGAACAAAACTAACAATTTCTTAAGAGTATGTGGTAGATAAATAAACACAGAAAACATCAATTTGAGACATGTTTATGTCTTATGGTAAAATTTGTGAGTTGGTAGCCCTGGGTGGGGCTGTGTAGCCCCTACATATTATCTGTGATATCAAGTATATTTGGGTAGTTGTATATTTTTTGCTTCAATTTTGATGTACGCTGTAATATTTATTATTATTGGTAATATTAAATTATTCATTGGTATATCTTTTAAAAACTGCTGTTAGCACGTTTCCCAAAATTGCCGCTAGGTGACAGGGCTGAGTCTTACGTCACTGGGAGTAGCCAAGAAAGTCGACAACCAGACGTCAGACAAGATGGACGTGTATGGAAATGAACCGAACTGAACTGGTGAAAAGCCTTGAAAATACTATGGTGACGGAAATTAATTTTCTTACAAGACGTTGCAGTATTTTTTCAAAAGATATGGTGGCAGGCAGTGCCATTTATGAAGGCGTATTGTGCAAGTTTGATAGTCAGCGTGCACAAGGGTACTTGGTGTGCTGCTATGTGCAAAATTACGAAGTGTACTTTGGTGTCTGAAGAAGAGAGCTTTTAGGTTGCTGAAAGTTCTGGGCAATAAGTGGTATCAGGGAAATATCCACTTTATTATTTTACAAACCTGCTTAGATCGCTGTGTGCGACCTCGAGGGACAGCCAGCGCCAACGCTGTTGAGTCGTATGGGGAAGTAGCTGTTTAGCTACGTTACACAGAAGTTCCGTGGAGAATCAGCCGTTTGTCTTACACAGAGTTATGGGCCCCAACGATTGCGACGAGTGCATGCGAAGATCATAAGGTCGGTAACGACCTATTTATTTATTGCATACAATCGCAGCAGGAAACGTAAAAATAAGATACGTCAGACTTACCTCAGCCATGAACTTTAAAAGTAATATTTATTACAGATTTATTTTTTGATATGTCAAAATTAAATAAAGCTAACGTATTTCACAGATGTAATGGTAAATTGTATTCTATTTAAAAATTTGGTGTAGTTTGTCTGTAGAGACTTGTTATTCTGAAAATACATATACATATTTTCAGAATTACAATTTTGTCGCGAAATTGATTGAACTTGTTTTGGTTTGGGATCACAGTCAGTAAAAACCTCCTTTAGGTGACGCGCTCAAAAATATTTTTTGGTGTTAGGGCCCTTTATAGACTTAAGGTGTTTTGTAAAGAGTCGCGCCTTCATGGTTACAGGGCCCTTATGGGTATGTCGCAAATTGGTGCCAACACTTTTTTCGAAGCCAATATGGATAAAATACTTAACGAAAATCCCAAATAATGGTATTTGCCAAATTTATGAGTAAATATGTATCCAGAATTACTCATTCATTACGCGTGATCTCTTGCGCAGTAGTTAAATGCACGAGGTTTCTGTGTCAGAGATTGTGCCTCAGAAGTTCGTAGCACTGGAAACAATTTTGTTTAAAACGTTGGCTGAACTATTTTCTAGGATTGCTGTTGTTTAATTTTCGCAAATTGGCTTCAAAAAACCTACAGTTATAGATTAATGATTTTAGCATTGAATTATGTACCATGCCCTATTAAGAGCCCAAGAATTAGTTTTTAGATTACTTTACGAATACTATACAGTATAAAGGTGTTAGTCCAAGTGTTTTCTGTCTTAAGCCAAGTGTTTTATAGCTTAACTGTTAATATGTACTTTTTGTAATGCTCATAATAACAATATTTTTATATCATGCTTCTATTACAGCTTTAAGGAAGAGATGTTCCCTTCAAGGTCCTATTAGAAAAAATATTTAGTTCATGTCATGTAAACTGCTTGCGTATAAATATGGTAATTTTGTAATTCTATTTCTCATTAAATAACGGTTACAGTGTTACAATAGACAATGTGCTTGGACCACACACCTTCCTCGGTTTACGTGAAGATTCAACGTTTATGTGTTCTTTTCATAAAGACTGTGGAGTCCATCAGCGAGACGAAGTACTGTGTGACTTATTTGTGCTATTTGAAAGCGGCCATGAATGAACTTCTGCGACGTCAGACTATGTGCTCCCATTTGAAGTGCGCACCAGCCCCCGTCGGCCTTCTGCCCAGTTCAGGCGTCTTCCGATTTGTTCGTCACCTCCCCTCCTTTCATGCCTCGTACCCTCTTCCCCTACCTTCACCTGGCTCCCGGTCGTCCGCCTCAAGGACAGTCTGAGTTCCACCGCCGCCTTGGGAAGGTTGCCTCCTCCGCTGTCACTTCGAGGCTCTGTGCACGCACGTAACTTTGGTGAGTTTTACGTAAGTTGTTTTTTGTTGGGTCGCACATTCTGGAGGTTCGCTTCCAGTTCGGTAAGTCGCGTGTTCACCCCGTTAGTTTTCTTCAGTTTTCCTTAGTTGTTTTGGGTAATTCACGCCGAAGGAGAGTCGATGTGGCAAGAGCGGCGGAGCTATTAAGTTTGGCATGTTATTGGTAATTTTGTAATGATTTTCACTGTTTGCTACGAAAACCATAAGTTGTTATTACCTTCCCTTCAGTATTTTATAGCTGGCTAAATGTCGCAGAAACAAGAGTTTTCAGGTACTATTCAGCCCTAAAAAATTAGGGTTAGTTTTGATTTCGGGTAAAATTTATTCTGAACACAATAAAATATTTAGTTTTAAAGCTTTCTAAATAGCCTCAACAGAGCTTTGCAGCAGCCAGGGGTAAAAAGTTATGGCTCCTTAAAAGTGACCCTGAAATGTCACTTTTTTCTTCACGGCAGTTGACCATATAGCCAGTATCTTGTGCAAAAATGTTTTTAAAAATTTCATACAAAGTTACAACAAAATCAAAAATAGTGATGCAAAAGGCATGTGCTGATTTAAAATGGAATAACCCTTATACAAACTTCCTCTGTTAAATCCCTTCAGGCCCACCCCCAACTATGGAGCTCCTTAAGAGTATCACTTCGGGGTTCCTACCTTACCTGTTATTCCCATCTTTTGCTATCCATCACTCCCTTCCAGCTTCCTGATTCCATCCACATTTGCTTTCTCACTTAGCTGCATACCTCTGCTTCCTTCCTGTGTGGCCTTGTCTACATCACCTACCCCACTGTCCTTCCTCTGACATCTCCTGTGCTCCCCTTGTTACTACTAAAGCTTGTCGCTTGGCTCCCCCCTCACCTCACTTTGCAGTTTCCTAGCACATGCCTCTACATATCTAGCCTTTCTGACCCCTGGATCCTTCTACCTTGTGTTGTTCCAGCTCCCTTTCCCTATTACACAGCCTTAGCATTGCAGGGCAAAAGTTTTTTTATTTTATGTAATCTTAATTTTCTAATATAATATTTCAAATTGTAATTTTTATTTCAGTGGTCTCGGTTCCAGAAAGGAAACGTAAAGACACAGTTCTTTGTTTCTCGTATGTTCTATATAGGGTGTAATGTTTGTTGTTATGGTCAGATGGCCTTGGTAGGAGACAGTAGCTTTGATTTTGTTTGCGTGTTCTGGTTTTTTTTCCGCGGGAGCTTTGACACAGTTTGTTTTTAATGCATAGTTTCTTGTTTTGCCCTAGAGGGTTCTAGATAATGGAACGAATGATGAGGATCACGTCACCGAGAACCAGGCAATGAGAGCACGGCTAGTGGTGCCCCTTCACTTTCGTTCCAGAATGTTTTGTCTCCGCCATGTTTAATCAGTCGTGACAGGATCCGGACAGGACGTGCGCAGGGATGCGGCCCAAATATTTCCATGAAGTGAAGTTCGGGCGTTGCAAATATAATATATACGGGTAGCACCGTGGCCTTTATTCTTTAACCTTTCTTTTTCGGACATCTTTTGAAATCTACAAAATTCATTTCGCTTGCACATGTAGGCCATTAGGTGCGGAGAGCTAGGATGGCTACTCATTCTTCTTCGCTGCGTGTGTATTCACCATGTGCTAAATTTTCTGACTTTGTCTTGTCTAATATTCTGATGTAGTCGTGCTGCGTTTCTGCTTATAATTTTCTGTGAACCGGATCCACCGTGCTAATACTTGAACAGTGTTTTTTGTGTCGATGTAAACTGAAATCTAATAAACCAAAAGTCTTGGATTATGGTGAAGTACATTATTTCGGGGCTAACTTTTTTTTAAATTCGCCAGTGTCTGTGGAAATTCCAAATTTGGCCTACAATGCAACATAACCTACAAAAGTACTGCAAGTAAATTCCAAAGTACTTGACTACAGATCAAGAGACATGTACCAGATTTTAACCTTGCCTTTTTGGCTGAGTTATCATCGAGCTGGTGCACTGATCTAGGAAGACTGGTGTGTGACAACCTCAGGCTGTTTCTTTCTCTTTTGCTTATCATCCTTTAGATTCCTTTATGCTGCACTACGCAAAGCTACTATTTCCTCTTTTGTAGTCTACAATTCACTCTACAGTTTTTCAAACCTCTCTACCAACCTCCCCAATCCAAACATCCTTCATATTCCCTCTACCTTCTCTTATGTACCCAACACTTTTACTTCCTTTTTTTTAATTTGCTCAGCCAGCCCTTATTTCCACTCCTCCTCCCTTCTCTTCACTCCTAGTCCCTCTACTAATTTTCCCCTAGTATACTCACTAGTACACGAAATGGCCCAGTCAATACTACCTATACTTTGTCGTATGATGCATAAAGTTTTTGATACTTTTGAAAATTATTTAATTCTGTTACGTATATTGGAAGTAAGATATCATTACATTTTTTTATTACATCAAAACAATCTTTTAATCAAGCATTCCATTAATTACTTTGGCTCTTTACCAATAATTTAGGTCATTTTAACCAATTCATGAATAATTTATATGCAGCTAAATGTTTTAAACCAATTTAATTGGATTTAACTATTTTAATTTTTCACCAATCATGTCACGCAAGAATACTGAGAATTTATAAAAATCTCCTGTGTACATTACAAAGACTAAAATCAACAGTAGTTAATGCATGTGCACAACACTCATGTCACTTGCATGGTATTTCACAGTGCCAATCCTACATAACAGCCGATGGAAATGCAAGTACCAAAGTAATATTTTTTTAAATGTACGTCTATTTTTTGTTTATATTTGTACTTCAGGAATCATAATTCATTACAAAACATGAAGATAAACTTCTGTTCTCATAATACTTATTCATATTAATGTTGCAACTGTTTATGTTAAATTTGTCATTTACAGAACAAATTTGCAAAAACTCAAAATGTAACTGTATTTCCCTCTATTTTATAATTAACAAATAATGTATGTTGTGGTGGTACTTAAGCCCCAAATTTCCACATACAAAATATTTTCAGACTGTCTATTCAAACTACCACGGCATCACGTGCGCTAGAGAGAGAACTCTCATCTTAGGGTATTTCATGGGTACGAAGGAGTGCAAGAGCATGGAAAATTTTAATAAATCAGATTTAATATGAATGGCACATTTATTTCGGCGCAAAGTCACTTCGCATTACAAGCAAACAAAAACAACAAAAAAAAAACATGCACCACCGGTGGGCTACTAACAGAAATATTATAACTTAGGCCATTTGCAAGAGTTACAAATAAAAAGAGTTCCTTCAGGCCCGCGTACATCACGCCCAAACGCCTTGGTAAACTCGTACCCAAAATTACTGTGCCAATCAAATAATTACAGTGACTTCCATCACGCAGAGAACTGATAGAAATAAAAAATTAATACAAGTAATGAACTATGAAGCTAATTCATCTTAGGTGCACGGCCCTCGCCCTCACATAGTTCAACCAGCCACGTGGGCGAACCCCTTATCTCGCGAGCGCAGTCGCGACACATCTTCATCTCATCTCAGATCAAGCAGAACTGGGGAGAGCCCAGGGCACGCGCGGCTGACCAAGGGTGCCATAGCCTCCAACCCAGTGCACATATCCCTTCGAAACTCTTTTAATTACTGTGCCGTACACAAACGGCTCAGAACTCTCAATTTAAAATATGACTCTTGGCAATATATACGTAATACATAAATTTCTAGATTACGTTAAAAAGGAACATTATGACATACAATATACCAAAGGCGTCACTGACGGAGTGATACATTGCGGCCATTGCCGGAAACTTAGCAATGGGCGATTCCCAGAATTCAAGGCCCTTTGTCCAACCTCATGTGCTCCTCGCCTGAGGCCACCCACAAAGACCAAACTTACACAAAACTGAAAATATGAAATACGCCCTATGGCTTTTAAATTATATCAATAAGTTATTTAGATACAGTTCATGAAATACATTGCTGAACAAAATGAGACTAGCCTGAACTCTCTACGACAAAATTGATTGATCAATATCAATAAATTACTAATTATGAAAATGAAGTTAATATTAGCCCTATGTAGCCCACCGCAATAATTATTGATTAGTTACAAATAAATTAGTTTTAAGATTGACAACTTCTTGCTTCAGGATGGCATTCCATAGCCTCGCAGGATTAAAGTTCATCCACAGGTCTTGATGTTAGAAATTATACCTCAATAAATAAGGAAAATATTTAATTAAGATAAAATCTTGGCGAACAAACGATGCACTTACACTCAGAAAGCCAGACAGACTTATCACTTTGACCGGGCAACTTATGAAATGTAGGGCTTCACTTCACATTGCACACAATATCAAATTAAACCAAAGTGACTGGTTGCTGCCTTAGTGAGTTGGGGGCTCTTATGTGTGGGCCGGCATTGTGGTCGGTGTTAGACTACACTGGGGTCAAGCAAACTACATCAAAATTGAAAAGAAAAAGCAGGAAAACATGGCCGGTGAGGCCACGTGACTTTACAATGTAAACTGTATGGTTACATTAAATATATTATGTTCCAGACAAGGTACGTTTTACATAAAAGAAATTTGTTAATTAAAAGGTGTTTTAATATATTACAATACAATAAAATCTTAACAAAAGCATTTAAACAGATATATTATGCATTACAGACATTCTCTACCTTTTTTATTGAAAATTGTATTGACTTTTAATTTACTATTGAATTGGGGGATACCAACTATCGAATAGAGGGATCTTGGATTCTCAGCTATCAGATTAAGGGTTACTTGCACAGCCTATTTACAAAATTGATATTTTAAAAATCAATTAAATTATACTATTTCAACACATTTCCAGACAAAAAGGAAAGTTATGAAATTTATCTAGAATTTAATATTTTTTATATATGCCTAAACAACTATTCTGCTTTTCAGAATTTTTTTAAAACAATTTTTGAAACATATGGCGTTCTCCCTTAATGTACAAAAGGGTTTATTTTGTTTAGATCTGGCAGTTTAATGTGCTGTATCACAAAATGATACCATATTTGAGGATAGAATTTATAGTATGTATAATAGACAAAGTACAGTACTGAGTAAGGCCATGGTGGTAGAAAAATTAGACCTCTCGTCTGCCCCACACGCAATTCAGGTTTGATCCTTGGTGGGTCTGGGTCCAGATGTTTTGCATGTGGGAAATGTGGAGGTTGCCACTGGCTGGCGGCTTTTCTCGAGGAACTCCAAATTCCATCGCCTCTCTCGTTCCGTCTCTGTTCAACATTCATCTGCCAGAATGCGGGAAACACATAACGGTATTCATTTAATTTTCATGTACAAAGTACAGCTACCTTAGTGTCAAAGAACTAATTATATACATACATAACATAATTAACTTCTTGATTTTACACAGAATATTTTAATAAGGACTTCCCAATTTGAATTTTAATCAGTGTTGACATTTGCAGCTATGTTGCTGGATAATAGCATACGATATGAAAGTATTGCAAGTTGCTCAGAATGTTATAAATATTTTTTTTTATAATTTTAAAATATGAAAAACATTAAATTTGATCCAGATGTATTGGGAAACAATTTGTTTCCAGGATTACAATTTCTGAATTGGTTCGTTTACAATATTTGTTTAGATAAGTTTTGTATCATCTTCAAAAATTAGTGCATCATGACTCGCAGCCCAAGGAAGCTAGCTTGGCCAGCCAAACATCCTGACCACACAACCGCACGAATATGTGTTGTCCATCTGTTTTTTGTGTTCTTCAACCTGCAAGTACTGTTTCTGTAAGTACTAGTGCAACTCTGTCTACAAGTTTTAGTAATTAGAAGCCTAATGGCAGTTAATCACCTTTTCTTTGTTTACATGTTTAGTAGAAGTGGTATTTAAAAGACAAGTTCGCTACTCAATCTCACTCTGCAAGAAATATTCTTAGGCATTAACTTAAATCTTAAATGTCTCTAGGCCTACATAATTTAATATGATAAACACTTTTATATTTTTTATAATTATTTATTTTGGCAACTTCATGTCTAAACTAGGAAGTACTCAGAAATAAAAACCCAATTGAAAACTGAGCTTTGAGACTTTACAAAACATGACAAATTATTCGCATCATGGGCAGCCTGCCATCACTTTTTTCTGTCTTCAATAACAGCCCCCCACTTTGGTGAATTATTGACAGCCAATCAAACATTATCAGAGAATAACCAGTATGTTGTACCAGAATATGAAGCTTGAGAAAATACACAAATGGAAAACCAGATGGGTTACGGTTAAATGGAGAAGATAGGGGCCAGTTGAAGAGGATGAAGTGAATTTCAGGCTGTAAGTGATGATTGAGATGGGGCTGAATTTCCTGAAGGGGTAAATATACTATTAAAAATAGCTACTCACTGTGTGTCAGCCAAACTATTGATTTTATAGGCATAGTTTATTGATGACAACTGTTTCCATAGGGTGGTAAACCATTAATGCTGAGTCTCTAACATGCCTACTATATTACATAATCCAAAACAAGCAGAACTGAGTTTTGGGAGAATATGTTGAAAGTGGGTTACTGTTTTTTGTAGCAAACTGTAAATACTGTGTTTTATCTGTCGATTTTAAACCATGAATCTAATTCTACATAAGGGTATTTTTCACGAAACTGGTCATTTAAATTACCTGGCATACGGAAATTTAATTTCACTAATTTCAAACTGCTACTTATTATTTATATTCTTTAATGTACAGTATATAATGTATTGTAATTGTCTTAGCAGAGCTGAAATGTTGGCAGTTTTATGATAAATGACATTTTAATTGACTAACACTCTAGAATACTCATTCCTGTAATACCCCTTTAAAAGGTACCTAAATATTAAAAATCTCGTAGATATATGTACAAGGATAACCACTTTTTCACAATCGCATGACCATACATATTATAATTGTTTGATTGGCAACAAAATAACCACCATTCATAAAATTAAGTAACTGGAGAGTCAATACCCAAGTGAAATAGCACTTGCAAATATGAAGTTTTTATGTTATAATAAATTGCCTACTCACCTACCAAAGCAATGCTTTAAAAGATTATTAGTGCTGCAGATATATCTAAAATTATTAATATCATTGCATTACACCTAATAACAGGATGAGGAATGACATTCCATAATGAGGGATGCATTACCCAAATGAGAATTGCATTACCTGAATGAGAATTTCAATACCTGAAAGAAAATTTAATTACCTTAATGATAATTTAATTACCTGAATGAGAATTTAACTATCTAAACGAGACTTTAATTATCTAAATGAGAATTGAATTACCTAAATAAGAATTTAATTACATGAATGAAAATTTAATTACCTGACTGAGAATTGCATTACCTGAATGAGAATTGCATTACCTGAATGACAATTGCATTGTAAACCGACAATGCCAGAAGGAAAACTGACACTGACTTAAGCAAAATTAGTACTGTAATTTAACACATTTGGGTCCACACTCGAGCATAGTATTTTAATGCAATGATCGGCGCTCTAGCACAGCTCGAGCGGGTGTTACTGCAGTTTTGTATGAGTTTGCTCAAGCGGAATTGGATTGTGGATTACGAGGCGCGCGTCTCACATTGGTGCGAGTTCTTTGAACTGTCACTAGATGGCATAGGCTGCAGTATTACACACGTGTGTCGCCAAGCATTACATATGTGTCGCGGCACTCGTTACTTGTTGCATCACACTCGTTTTTCGTATCTTGTTGATGCAACACGTACGAAAATGGCGAAAAGAAAATCACGTGGTAGCGAAGAATTTCACAATCTAGAAGATCTGTATGCTTCTTCTGGTTCAGAGATTGATGACTGTGATACTCGGTATGCGAACCATCATCTGAACATTCCGAAGAGACTTCAGGTTTGTATAAAATAATTATTTACTTCTTATGGTATTTACTTGAAGTGTACATATCTTATTCGTCTTGTATTTTTATTACAGATGAAGACAATGTCCCGAGGAGAAGAAAACAGCCAAACAGATTACCAGCAAGAATTGATACCCGAATCTCTTCTATCACTTGTTCATCACAGATATCTATGGGAAGTGATTCTGGTGAGTGTAGTCTTTACAAAATTGTGGATTATATGTATATATATCGTCGTCATACTATAAGTAGTTTATGTTGACAATTATTCAATACTTTTTTAGAGGATGACAATGTCCCCCTGATTCATGCTATACGACCTAGCAACAGAACAAATGAACAGCACGCAGAAAATCCTGCAAGTGGCAATGTTACTGCTGGTGAGCATGGATTTTATATTTTTTTTTGCTTGGAAAGAATTTTTATGAGCTGGTAGTAATTATTTTGCTGAACAGTAGAAAATACTCGCCACAATGGGTACAAAAACACAAAAAAGTACATTTTCCTTATTTATTTTTTTCAGATTCTAATCAGATACGATTACCAGCAAATGAAAAATCACCTGCAGCTTTTGTTGGGTATCGTCAGATAATCAACCGCCGCTGCCTGTTTTTCAAGAACACTCTGGTATTCTTATTAATGTAGACAAAACATCAGATGAAATTACCTGTTTTTCACACTTTTTTGGCATAGATGTCATAAAAAAATAAAAACTGAAACAAACCGTTATGCAGGTACAATGCTCGACAAAATGAAACAAGTAAAAAAGTTGGAAGCCAAATTCAATGTGGCAGCGGCGGACTACCGTAAAGCTTAAGGAAATGTACAGTTTTTCTGCAATTATCATTCATATGTGTTTGGTGAAAAAGCCCAAAATGACTGATTATTGGTCGAACGATAACATTATGCGTTCTCCATTTCCTGGACGTCTCCTCAGTAGGGACAGATTTCGGTCCATATTATTCACGTTGCACATAAATGATAATGCAACATACATACTGAGGGGACAAGAAAATCATGGTCCTCTACATAAAGTCAGACCATACTTCAATAATTTTGTTAGCCAATGTAAAGCATGTTTCTATCCACCAGAAATTCCGACGATTGACGAAGGAATGTGCCCTTTCAGGGGCCCTTTGCACTTTCGCGTCTACAAAAAAATAAACCCCACAAGTACGGGATAAAGCTGTACATCCTTTGTGACACCAGTACCAGTACAGGATATGTTCTAAATTGTGAAGTTTATGCTAGTGGTGCCGGAAGTGTAGAAAATTCCATTGAAAACCTGGTTCGAAGACTGTGTTGTAATTATTTAGGCAAAACACACACCCTGTACATGGACCGGTTTTACACAAGTCCACAGTTATTTGACAAACTTTGGGAGGAGAAAACCTTGGCCGTAGGAACAGTGCAGAAAAATCGGAGAGGTTTACCAATTGAACTACGAAAAAAATATCTTTCAAAGGGTGAAACAATTTTTTGTAGGCGTGGTCCTATTTTGGCAGTAAAATGGAAAGACACTCGAGACGTATACCATCTCTCAACAAAACACAAGGCTACATGTGGCAAAGTAAATGTGAGAAGTCGAGGTGGTTTAGTTGCCAAAACAAAACCAGACATTGTCCTAGACTATAATGTCAATAAAACTGGTATTGATCATGTTGATCAGCTATTGAGCTACTACCCCTTCCAAAGAAAGTCTATAAAATGGTGGAAGAAAGTTTTCTTTCACCTTTTCTTGATGGCCATTATAAATTCGTACATCTCGTTCAAAAAGTCAAGGGCAGATGGCAACAAAACCAGCCTAGAGAATTTCATGAAGGCTCTTGGGAATCAGCTGGCTTCACATGGTGCCATACAAGAAGATACTCAGCAGCAGCATCATCAGCTGATAGGTTGTCTGGTCGTCACTTCCCAACAAAAATACCACCAACAGAGGAGAAAAAAAAAACCTTACAAGATACTGTAAAGTTTGTTCCGATGCAGGCAAAGCAAAAGATGGAAAACGTGCTCGAAAAGAAACAAGATGGTGGTGCGAAGAGTGCGGTTTCGCACTGTGTTCTCCGGAATGCTTCCGTAAGTATCATACCAAATCAAAATTTAAGTAAACTGCACTACTTCTTACTATGTACTGATATTTGTTTATGGTCCCTCGACATGAAATGTGCAGTAAACGGTGGCAAATGTCAACAGAGATAAATAGTGGTGTGCAGACTTCAATATGCTGTAATGTACACATTTGTACAACTTGTGTAATTTATTATATTTTATTTGTTTTACTTCAACTGGGATGTGAAACAGAGTAATTTTGTTTGGAAAGGCAAAGTGGTGGTGCAAAGACTGCAGTTTTGCTCCACATGTTTTCACTGGTTCTGCTAGTTTAGTAGAAAGTAAAAATTTATGGAAACTGTAAAACTTGTTTAGATTTTTGTACATATTTTTACCGTCAAAATATAGGAAGTTTGTAAGGAAAGTAAACAGATATGGTACAATTACTGCAGATTTGAACTGAGTGTTTCATAATAATTCTACTTGTTTTGTACGATGTATTAAATTTACATATACTGTAAATTGTATCTAGTTATTATGTATATCCCTTTTTAGGTGTTTTGTTCTAGTCATTACCAGTAAAATAATAAAGCGTGTAAGGAAGAGGAACAATGGTAGTGCAACGATTACAGTTTCATACAGTTTCAAATAATTCTGATAGTTTTACACAGTGTCAATTTATGTAAAGCATACAATTTGTTAATAACTGTGTTCTTAGCTTTCTCTGGGGCTTTCATACTTTTCTTTACATGCAAAATACTGAAAATTTGTGAGGAGGAAACAGTTGCAATGCAATAACTGCAGATGCATACTTAGTGTTTGAAAATCATTTTGCTAGTTTCGTACAGTGTCTAAATTTATGTAAATTGTACAACTCGTAAACAACTGTGTACTTAGCTTTCTCATTAGGTTTTATACTTGTCTTTATCAGAAAATAATGAAATTTTGTCAGGAAAAAAAAAGTTGTGATGCAATAAATGCAGTTTCATAATAAGTGTTACAAAATAATTTTGACAGTTTTGTACAGTGTCTAAATTTATGTTAAGGGTACAATTTGTAAATAACTGTGTACTTAGCTTTCTTGGGTTTTGTTATGGTTGTCTTTTCCTGCGAAATATTGAAAATTTTAGACAAAAAAACAGTTGCAATCCAATAACTGCAGATTCATACTAAGTGTTTGAAAATAATTTTGCTAGTTCTGAACAGTGTCTAAATTTATGTAAGCTGTACAACTTGTAAGTAATTGTGTACGTATCTTTTTTGTGGTGGTTGAATTCGTCATGTCCAGTAAAATACAGAAAAGTTTGTAAGGACAGAAAACATTGGTGCTGCAATGACTGAAGTTTCACATTTCTGTGTTTTACAGAGATTCTGATAAACTGTACAAGTTGTAACTAATTATGTACTTATATTCGTTTTATAGGGCTGAAATAATTGCAAATATAAGATATAGTCAAGAAAAGAAAGCACAATGGAAAAACTATAATCCCACACATTGAGTGATATACGAAGTATTATTGTAAGTTCTGTATACTTCATACAAATTATAAGTGAATACAAATTGTACAGTTTGTAAAATAGTTGTGTTTATTCTTCTTTAGGAATTGAAGTACCCAGAAATAAGAGAAAATATGTAAATAAAGGAACTAATAGTGGCAGCACTACATATATCACCATTTTTCGTAAGTTTTGTACAAGGTCTACATTTATGTAAACTGTACAACTAGGGAATGTATTTACTTGTTGATTTAGTTAGCAGTTTATTTCTAGAAATATTTCAATAAAAATTGGAAATATATAATAAATAAAAATATTAGTGTCTCAACAACTTACATTTTCACTTTGCGTAGTCTAAATCATTTCTGAAAATTCTGTACTGTAGAAAGTAAAAAAAATTTTTTTTTATGTATGTTAAAAGTTTTTAAGTGCTCATGCTTAAAACAAGTATTCCAAAAGTATGTAAAGTTTTTCTTATTAAAATTTTATTTTATGTGCTACAAACAGCTGTGTAGGAGAAATTTTATTCGTTATATAAATTGATAATTTTATAAAACTGTATTATATTATTTAAACACAAAAAAATTACTTAAATTATATATCAATAAAAAGTAGAAATTCTGATGTTTATTTTGGTATGTTGGTTAGCAATATAGCATTTAAATTATGATTATAAAAAAAGTTTAAATATCATCAAAAAAGCAAAGTATTCTGGATATTATCACAATTAAAAGACCTAGACACCAATGTGTTAAATAAATGTAGGGTAGGCCTACATTTAAAAGCTGAGCTATGATTTACAAAATAAAAAAAGACACAAAATACTGTACAATGTTTTCGCAGTACAGGACTGACAGATTGTCCTTTGGTAAATGCTTTCACTTTTGATTTTGGCGAAGGGCTGTGTGAAACAATTGTCTTTCTACTAGCTTCTCTTTTTCGTAATGTTTTAACCTTTGTATTTAGCTTTTCTATCTTTTAGTATGCCTTCTTTAGGTCCATATATATTTTGCTCTGTCTTTTCTAACATATTTCCTACCGCTTTATTTTTAATGGAATATGATGTACCTTTGTAGTTTTTACCATCCTCTATTTTTTTCCTATAGTAATGTCTCTTTTAATTTTCGCGCCATTGCTTGCATTTTTTCTCTTTTTCTTTGTTACTTAAATTATGTATGGATTTAACTGCATTTTCTTTCTACCTTTTGTAAGATTCTGTCTTTTTGTCTTTTTAATTCTCATTGTTCTTCAGACATATTTTCCCTGCAATTTTTTATTCTCAATCTTCCTATTTCCTCATCTCTGTCTGCTGAGGATATATTTTACTTCTGGCTTTCAGTACGACAGGAACCTTCAAGTTTGGAAATATCGTGTGTCACTTGGCTTAGTTCAGAATATTTTCTAGTAGTTCTTTTAGAACGCCTTGGCACGTAAAGGCACTGGTAATCATCTGTACGTTCCATCCCTGCTTGCGTTTCTACAAAGTAAAGTACGGTAAGGAACATTAAAGCCTAGGGCAGAGTGGGGCACATTAGAACAATCAAAATTTATCTTCCCATATTAGTATTAAAAATTTTGAATTATTAACTACAAGAGTTGGCATCACTGTTGTCATTTATGTCTGTGATTCCCCTTCAGTTCCATGAACAACTTGTCTCAGAAAACATGGAGTCCAGGGTCATTCCATGGAAAATCACCCAATTTCAATTATTTTGGTTGCTGACCCATTTTGAAAAAATTTGAAAATTTGTCACACATAATGTACATATTTCAACAGTGTAAACCCAAAGTTACTGATTTTTATCTGCCCTCATTTTGATTTTACAGAACAAAATGGCCGGTACCGTGTACCAAAATTTACATTTTCAAGGGTTTTTGTATTGTTTAATATCTTGATATCCATAAAAGATACAAAGTCATGTGTTATCTCATTGCAAAGAGGAGACTGAGGGCTATAAATAATGCTAGTAAAAATAAACAGAATAATGTTTTT
>PNEQ01127395.1:0-45307 GCA_003012365.1 Medauroidea extradentata | reverse complement strand
AATATTTAACGTTTTACAAAAAAAATATAAAAATTCGTAAAAATCTATTTTAAAAAACTCATAAAAATCGGAAAATCTACAAAACTTTAAACGTAGACTAGTAGGCGTAAGAAATATCAATCGGTATCACCAATACTAATTTTTTTTTGTAAAAAACATAAAATCGTAAACAATCATATTTCGTAAAAATTAAAAAAAACTGAAAAAATCGGGAAAAGTTCTATAAAATTGTAAACTTAGCAAGCGTATGAACAATCAATCGATATTGCCAATTTATAAAAACTCATTAAATTGTTAAAAAAAAATATTTTTAAAAAATTTAAAAAAATTCTATACAATTCTAAACATAGAACCCGAATGAAAAATCAATCGATGTAAAAAATAATTGGAAAATATTTAAAAAAAAATTACAATGGACTATCCCCTTTAACTCACAATACGTTATTCAAAATACATAAATACAACACAAAATTTGTCCATGTTTGGCGTAGTGTGTTTTATTTTTCTAAAGACACTGATATTTATAGGAATAGTTTGATTTACGCTACAATGTTTATACATAGAAAGATTATTCGCAAATTTCACTATAACATTAGATCATAGTGCATGTCATCTAAAATGTTATTATTATTTTTTATTTTAGAACAAATGCCCCATTGAGAATGCATTCGTTTTAGTATTGTCATGGCATTCTTTTAACGAAATAAAATATTCAAGAAATAACTTTTCTTTGTAAGTAAACAACGGTAGTTGTAGTAAATGCATGCCACGCGCCGCCAGGCAAAAAGCCTAAGCCATCGCGGGTCGCTACACGGATGGCGAGAGCCGCCTCGTCGCGTATATCAGCAAGACCCTTCCTCTCGGGGAGATTGGCGCACAATGAGAGAGGGGAAGGACAAGGCAGATGGCTCGCACCCCCACCACTGCGACTTCCTCTAGACACGTCACTGTGATGAACTGCGCCCCCGGCTCTTAGCCACGCCTCTTAGCCTACTCGAACACGTGGCACAGAGAGCTATCTTCAAGGTTACTATCAGCCCCCGTAAGTCTTAAGTGGTTTCACATGTATTCGGCTAGTATATTTTACGCTATAGCAGCCTGAAAACCCCGTTGTAACCCATTTTGACGTGCCCTGAAAGGGGATTTCTAATACGTGTGTTGTCTTGAAAGTACTTAAGGGCAGTCGTCTGAAGTGTGTGTTCTTTTCGTAGAGAAACGGCATGAACACACGTGTATTAGTTTCGGTGTAAAACTGTTTCTTCAAACACGCTGCAGAGTGATTTTATGGCAACGAGGCGAGCCCCTTAACGCCTCGTTGACCGATTTGTCATTATAGATGTAACTAATACCGCACAAAGGAAGCATTCATGGTCTGTTTAAGAAATCATTCTGTAGAATTCTTCTGAGGAATTTTAGGAAAACCACGGAGAGTAAGAAATTAAATTTGCAGAATCGTGAATCAAATCGAGATGTTGGAGACTTTTGTGTTACAACTGCTTTACTTGGCTCGGCACACAAGAAATGCAGACTTCACCTCGGGATGTGTGAGGCCCGACTTTCGCTGCTGCACTCGGGCGAAATGCGTGCGGCCAACACTTGAGTACACTTCACAGTCGTGACATGGAGGCTTTCTGCGAGTTGGTTAAAACACTCGTGACCGCAGGAACTTCTCTCGGCGCTTGTCTTCAAACACAGGCAAGCCGCAGGGCACTCCAGCCTTCTTCGCGGAACTTCGTGGTGACATGAGTCGAAATAGAACACTCTTCCTATCTATAGTATAGAGCTTTTTATCTCTCTGATTATTTTCGACGAAGGATACGACATTGCACTACTCAGCAAATTACGATATCATACATACATTTACAGTTAGATTTAATAATAAACACATGCAATATTGTGAAAATGCTCGTAATGTAATGTCCATTCTGCATTACATTTAAAACTCCCAGTACTTTATAGCAGTCAAGCTACACTAGGATTATAAAAGATAATTTGCAATGCAAATTAATAAAATACATATCTTAATTACACTGGTTTACGTAAAATTGATTACACGACTTTACATTGTATGATGGTTATGTCTTTAAAGAACTGAGCATCAAGTGTCAGCACGCACGTGGCGCTTTAATTTGTTATGTAGTCCTATTGATTATAAACACATGTTATTAAGAAACCGTTATGAGATTTGTCATTCGTGAAGGAATTTTCATAAACACGCTCCCCTTAACATACCCGGTAACAGGTTATTTTTGGTTACTAACTTACAAATGAATAACCCATCAACGAAAAAGGGGTTAAATTTTTTGTAGTATTTATACTCACAAAACTCTTTCAGTGAACTAACAAATAATCTACGTGTAAGTAGCGCGATTTTAGCGCACCTAGTGTTAGTCTAAATACTAGCGAAATTCACCGACAGTAAATGCCTTTTGCATATTCCGATGGACCCGGAAGTAGAAACGTCACGTCTGATCATGAATAACGATCGAGCGCACAGGCGTCGAGTTAATGAAATCAGAAACAATTTGCACGAAATGATGCACATAAACGGCAATTTGCAACTCGAAAATGAAAGCAGACATGAATATTTATGGATTACGTACACGAATTCTTTATCAGTACCGGAGACGAGCTGGTATACGACGATAAGTATGTGCGCAAAAACGCAAGTTCGACGAGAACAAGTCAGATCAGTATTTTATCTCAGAAAGACGTAAACATCAAGATGAACTGCAGATGTGAATTCGTATTTTACGAATCTAGGTTATACACGTGACTGTGAAAATATACCTTCTGCACGGACACATACAGGGTGTTGCAAATTGCATGTCAATATTTCGGTGGGCAATCGTCACATCTGGAGGAACAAAAATGTAATGTAAACATAGTCTTGAAAATGCGCCGTTACTGTACTAAAAGTATTGCAGGTCTCATGACTTATAGTGCAAGGTGCGTGAACTGGATCCTGTTCTGAGGAATGCTACATCGGGCAGTGACTACCATCCAATTAAATACGACTTGTCTGGCCTGTAGTTGCCAGTGATAGCTGCTGTAATGACATTCCACAGTAAAATGATCATATAAATGTATATATACGTATGTATATTTATGTGTATGGATGTTTAAGCTGCTCGGCGGTTTGGGTAGGCAGCCACCTTAAAGGTGATAGAAGATGAATAAATTTCTGAGTGCCGACCTTCAACTTGTACGCACGTCACAGAATCGCTTGACCGTACCACAATCCCAAATACTCTTGGCATGTGAATGAATATTGAGTATCGATGAGTGGACCGGTGGGCCGGATATCACACTTCAACTGGCACACTTTGAGCCTGAGAGCCCGCTGGCGTCTGGCTCCACAATGGAGCAGCGACGGAATGCATAGCATGTGACGGAAGTAGTCAAATATATTAAGGATTATCGCCCGAAACTCATTGTCGACGGGCGTGTGTCGTACAGTAATAATAAATATGCCCAAACAAATCGAGAACTATCATATCAAGTGAACGTGTTGGAAAGGCAACGGCTTCACCCTGACCAAACCAACGACTAGGTATACTCGAACATTCCAGACGAAGTGCTGGGGCGACGTTATTCTAAAACCATAACTGCGCTCGCACGTCTAGTCGAACATCTTTCAGAAGTTTCTGTAGCATTTACTGCGTAAACAGTGATTAGTCATACGTGAAATGATCGTAACAATCTCACACATGTTCACCGAACACTGCTACTGATAGTTCTTCGTATGTGGGTACTGCGTTTATCTTCCGTTAACATTCGACTAAAATAAGTTGTCTGCGAAGCACAGTACGGATCAAGGCAATGTTACCTTGCTACGTGTTACCTTGTTGTAGGGTGACGGTTCGAAAGGTTCTGGGTTCGCATCCCGGCTCGGTAATGGATGTTGTGTTATCTCTTCACCTCTGCTTAATAGCACGTCATTTAAAATAAATAATATTATTTTGCACGTATAAAACACATTAGAGTACGAGCGGCAACAGTGACGTAATTAGCGAAGAGCGAAATGTTTTTACATTTACTGTTGGTTACCATTTAGTTAGGAATTATTTAATGAAATTTATGTTTCAAGATTTTGAGGATATTGTATTATAATATTGTGACGTGTCAAATGTAGTGTTGTGAAAACAAACAAAAAATGTAGTTATTTTAACTAAAAATTTAGTTTCAAGAACCAATAATAAAAATATTTTAATCAAAAATCAACTTTCATTAAAGTTTTTCTTTGTGACACCGTAGTATCACAAAATATAAACCGTAAGCCCATAGGGCGGGGGGGGGATTAGGACACTTTTACACAGTTTTTGTTTTCATGTGTCAACTGTGAGTAAATATTTATTAAATTTCATTTAGACACTTATTATTTGGAATTTACCGAAAGTTAATTTCGTTACTCAGGGCGCCATATATGGGAAATTTTTTTCTAATGTCCTAAAGTTATTCCTACGTGTCGAAATTCATCCCCTGCTTACGGAATTTTCGGAATTTAACTATGAGGTTTATAAGTAGCAGTCATTATGTTATTAAGAATAAATTTATTGAAGTATGAGAAAACACACTTTACATATTTCAACCAGAAATCTTTTCATGTCGCCAGTAGCATATATAATATTTTTTTAGTATCCTAAGGTACACATTTAGTATAGAATTAAATTTTGGTTTAACATGAAAAACATTAAGGTGTTATTAATTTTTACGTTTATTTAAAGTTTTCACCGATTTAAGAAATTTTTGACTGTTATTTCACGTCACAACAAAATTATGTTGCAAAATTCCTAAACGTAGGAAGTAATATTCTACTCTTGGGCAGTCTTTTGTTTTGGTGCATTCGGCAGCCTATTTATACACCTGCTATTATACGTATATATGTATAATAATAATACTACTACTACCACCACCCCACATTGTGTGTCGCAGTTCATCATTGCTGTTTACTGACAACCAAACGGAGTTTAAATTATTTTAATTTTTTCCGCATAAACCCGCAGGTATAGTTTAATGGTTAAATCCATAGTTTGCTCTATAAAGCTACTTTGGTAATTGCTTAACCTTCATGGCTGTAAATAGAATAAGCTTCATCGGTAAGATTGTAATAATCTTAGCCTTCTTGTAGTTATTTTTTCCTAGTTACGCTCTGTATGATGTTGTTACCAAAGTTCAGTCGTACTGCAATTTGTCATAAACAATTCGTAAAAATATGCATTTCTATTTTCAATATCATTTCAATAACAAATTTTTCCAAAAAATAAAACAAAATGAATAAAAGTTTCGTTACTTCAACTTTCATATGATTATTATTATTAATAACAATAACAATAATAATGTTTTAAATTACGGTAAAATATTTTTGTTAATTTTTAAAAATTATTTTCTTGCACAAACGTTTTTTTTTTTTTTTTAATATTCCACATGGTGCAAAATTATATATTATATATTTTAGAAACAAATTTCACCAATATTTTGGATACCCGCTCTGTCTTACTGCCATGTTTTGACCTCTCCCTACTTCACTTTTATACATGTTTCAGGAGTAGGTGCCAATAAAGAGGCGGACGATAGAGAGGCCGAAAACCTACCAAATTAACCAAACATGTATAGTCCGATTCGCGACCGTCTGAAATTTATGAATTTTTGAGACAAATTTGTTAGTAATCTGCACTGAGCTCTAAGCATTTACTGATTGTGGTAAAAGTAATGATCCATGTGGAACGAAATTTGTACGCACCAAAGACGATTAATGTCGTCGCAATTAAAACTATATTTCACGTCACTGAGAGTACAGCTTCGTGGTGTAAAAAAATCACTTTCACAAAAGTTGTGCTTGGTTCTGAAAGATTCCTCCAGTTGGCACGAGGTAAAACAGTATCAATGGGTTACATAAATGATCACCCGCCATTGGAAAAACTGCCCCAACTAATTAACTAGTAAAAACCAGCATATTAAATTAACAAACGTCGATGCTGTAAATGTGAAAACATTTAGTAATGCAAAAGATTCACACAATGGGAAGTCAGTTATAAGGTTGAAATTAGTACGTGAGTAATTAATTGAAGGTAACTTTATTTTAAAAAAATATTACGCAATGTTTGAAATTATTAAAATGTATTTTGATTGCAACGTGTGTGATTTATAGGGAAAAATGAAATGTTATTCACAAAAGGGATAATAGTCAGTTATTTCATTAAAAAATTTATATTATTGAAATGTAAAGTTAAGATAAACGAATTACATCACCAGACATCCTTACGTAGTTACTGCTTCATATTCACAACGACCGAGGTTAAGTAAAGGCTAGTGCTAACGCCTCCCATCATAGCGAACTGGGTGTAATTCCGACCAGAAAAGATGCATTTGTGGAAGTGTTATGCGCAGGATATAGTGAGAGTAAATGTCAGGAAAATACACCCTCCTCAAACTTTAGGCAGTTGACAGAATGAATTAGAATGTCTGGTTCACTTAATTGAGGATATTAAGAAATGAAGAAAGAACAATAATTGGACATAACATTGGCCACAGTTACAAAAATCAATGCAAGGTCTTGATCCTAAGGAAAGGAAAGGAATGTAATGGAGCGATTTTTGCAACTCTTAACAGCGATTACTTGTAAATAGATTAAGGTGCCGGCCCCTGTAACGCAGTCGGTAAAGCGCCGGTCTGTGGTGCGAGGGGTCCTCGGTTCGCATCTGGGCCCGGGCATGTTTGGTGTGTTGTCCTTCACTTCACGTTACCCTCATTGGCTCTTTGTACCTCGTGGTTAAAGGGCTGTAAGACCCTCACGCTCATCCCCCTTTTTTTTCTTAACGTGAATAATGTGACCATGGAGTGGTACTGGAACGGAAAACAGGGGTACACGAAACAACCCCGCCTCCTTTTTTTTCCTAGGCCATCTACATATATTAGCCACAATTCCCACTTGCAGAAAATCTTCCTGCGATGCTATTAAGGAATTACACCCAGCTCGCTATGATGGGAGACGAACGCACAAGTCTGTAGATGACCGCGGCTACTGTGAATATGAAGCAGTTACTACATAAGGATGTCTGGTGAAATAATACTTTTATCTCATCTTCCTATTTTGACAATATCAACTTTGTTTAGTGAAATAACTGACTATTGCCACTTTTATGGATAACATTTCACTTACTTTATCCTCAAAAATTAAACGCATACATTCAAAACACTTTTAAATAATTTTAAACGTTGTGTAATATTTTTTTTATTTCATTAAAGTTAGATTTAATTATTTACTCACGTACTATTTTCAACATTTTATCTGATTTTATATTGTGTGAATTTTCTGCATTACTAAATGTTTTCACATTTACTGATCGACGTTTGTTAAATTAAAAAACAGTTTTTTACTAATTAATTGACCATACTATGAGGTAGTTTTTCCAATGGTGGGTGATCGATCATTTATGTGACCCATTGATATTTTTTACCTCGTGCCAACTGGAGGCATCTTTTAGAATCAACCGCAAAGCTTCGTGAAAGTGATTTTTTTTTACCCTACGAAGCTGTACTCATAGTGATGTAAAATGTGTTTTTAAGCGCGACGACATCAATCACCTTTGGTGTGTACAGATTTCGTTCCACGTAAACCATTTCTTTTTCCACCATCAGTAAATGCCTAGCGATGGGGTAGAAAAAAGCCAAAATTTCTTTAAATAAATTCATAACTTTTAGACGGTCGCGAATCGGATTATACAAGTTCGGTTTATGTGGTAGGTCTTGGGCCTATCTATCACCCGCCTCTTTATTGACATCTACTCCCGGGACATCCTGTATGTAGATTTTTTTTTGTCAGAAACCTTTGCGGGCGCACCCACAACTACTTACCAAAAATGATTCGCAAACAGATGAATATTAATGGTATAGGAAATAGGAACGCATACTTTATACATTCATTTGTGTGTGTGTGTATACATATTTACACACACATATATGTATGTACACATATATGGATGACTGAGAGATGAAAGACTTATATTTTGAAAATAGTGTTTATATTACATTTCGAGCTTCTTACTTAGTACTGCTTGAAAGAGGTGAATTCCTGACTGGTCTTGAGTTATGAGGAAATGTCGTGTATTCCTCATGAGGACATTGCATTAAGGTCCATCGCCGTTCATTTTTGTTATAGCATTTCACATGGAAGAAATGTATTTGTTCCTACACGCGTATCTTCAAGAAAATTGTTCCGTGGAAATCTTTAGATTATTCCACATCCCTTTGGAATGGTAAGCTACTTTTAATTATTGTATAGGGCCTATCAGTCGTGTATTATTTATCAAATAAACAACTTACTTATTCCTAAGCATACAATTTTTAGCTGGAACATAGTGTAAGTCAGGGACAGATCCAGCTCTCTGTTTTTTTTTTTGGGGGGGGGGGGGGGCAATTCCTGAAAAGTAACTATTCCCATACTCCGAATCAAAGAAGGAGAGTCCGGGGGCACTTTCCCGGAGGAATTTAGTTTTCAAGGTGCAAAATTGTGCTATTTAAGGCGTTTCGTAAACAAAAAATTGAATATACCTCTTTAAAATTTTGGAATATTTTATGTACAAACAAAATATTAACGGTCAAAAGGAGGGAAGGGAACCTGCCCCTGCCCCTGGATCAGCCGCTGGTGTAAGTACTTTGCAAGCTCATTTTGCTGCACTTAGCGTGCTGTATAAAACCATTTTCAAATTTTTTTTAAATTCGTAGACATGTTACGGAGTTCGCTTCAATTAATGGACGGTTAATTGAGAAAAATAAACGTTTCACTAGCGACCTCGGCTGACTTCTTGCGCCAGAGCTGTTATTCTCTGGGAGGCTGGAGCTGACGTTAAATTAATAACGACGTTCATATTTCTGTACCTCAGCGATAATTCACTAGGTCAACGTTTACTGTGGGTAACCCGGTGGGTAGCTTCACTATAATTGCGGGTTGTCCATACCAGTGGCGTAACTTATCATTGCGATGTGGGACCGCCCAACGGCGTCGTATTATGGAAATAAACCATACAACGCTCGGTAGTTAGTGCTTGCTAAACAGCCCCTTTACCTCGCCTCGTACACGATAAACTGACTGATAACTTTGCCTTCTGTTCAAACAGCGTTGCCATGTTCCTCATTATCACAATTGTTATGATGCTGGTAACATCGTGTATGCTTACATAAGAGAAGTGTTCGTGATGAAATTACGCTCTCTGGGTGCTGTTGACACCCTGTGGTGCAGGAGAGAGAGTTCTGTTTATGGGAGGAGTAAAGATAATGTTTGTGACATCGGCGTCCTGCGTATCGAATCAGCTCAAATTAAGGTGGCCGTCTGTCTAGGTCCCCGAACGGTGTGTAGAGCTTCGACCGTTACAAGATTATTGGAAAACTGCTCAACGTGAGTGCGTAATGTCTGCTTTGGAACTGAAAGAATGTTACGCACATGTATACACATCTCATTTATCCTCCATTTATCTGTAAGGGTCTGCAGTGGCCGAGAGGTCAGACCTCTTGCCTCCCACCAAGGCGATCCGGGTTCGATTCCCGGCGGGGTCGGTCCACCGATTTACGCATGTGGGAGTCGTGCCGGACGATGCCGCTGATCGGCGGGTTTTCTCGGGGATCTCCCGTTTCCTCCGCCCATTCATTCCGACGCTGCTCCATACTCACATCATGTCACCCTCCACCAGCGCTAAAGACCCCGATGTTAAGCGCTGACCAAAATCTCTCACTCAATCCATTTATCTCTGAAGTATATTTCACGCTGCTGTAAATAGCAAAAATAAGTGGTTTTGCGGGCCTTTTTATCTGTGTAATTCTTAGTACAAATATTTTAAATATATAGGCATGTACAGCATAACTTTATCTTCAACAATTCGTCATAAAATGAACGTCTTATAGAGGCGAGTTGTCGGCGAGAAGACTGCTCACCAGTTCAGGGACTTGCTCCTAGAGGCTATAGGGAAGGCGTGATGCGCGTTCTGTGTCGTCCTTATCGCTATCGTACTGGCAGACTTCGAACGTACAAAATACGTTTACCTGTGTGGCCTCATTAAGGCTCTGCATCAGTCGCCACGTTACATTTTATTGTTTTTTACTTTCTTTTAACTACAAAAAAATTATAATATCGGTATAAAAAGAATTATATTTACCTTGCGTTACAGTAGAGGCAACATATTTTAGCTGAGGCCGCAATCAGTCCGACATACTATGAATATAGTAACAATTGCCACACAGATTACTGCATAATTATACTTCAACAGCTAAATCGCAATGCCTGTATTGTAACGCCACGTAAAAATAATGTTCTATACTTTTGCAAATTAAAAATTTTCCTTCTCAGAACTGAAAAACAAATGAAATGATTCTGTATGGAGAAGAGCCAAGCCTTAAAGGTCCACCTTACCTGCACTTGAAGTGTGCTATAGCAAATTGCGACTGCTCCTTATCTCACAGAACTACTTATTGTGTAGAACATTTGTATATCTACGAATATAACTCATAATTGTTATTCCAATCTATGTTTCTAAGCGTCTAAAAACTTAGCTCGACTACTAGAAACACAGTTTTCTTTAGATTACCGTATATCGGAAATTACCAACAAGGGCAATGATCACACAGATAGAAACTTGCGTTGGAGTTTACATCTTTCACATATAAAATTATATGTGCAGTGCTACACGACAGTTTAATCCGTTACGCCTACTTAGAGATGGTGAAATTTCGCAAATTCAATTATCTGCATGTTAAAACTAAATATCCTATGCATACTCAAGCCCTGTATATTCGTTCATTGTCTGCTGTTCCACTGAGTAGCAGCTAGTGGACAAATGGTCAGGACTTAAGTATGCATAGGATATTTGGTTCTAACATGCAGGTCATTGAATTCGCGAAATTTCACCATCTCTAGCTGTATTACACACATACGCCAGTAAGCGGTACCCTTACCGCTCAATTGATTTTTTTGCCTGACACTGTAAGATCAGTGTTTGCGTGTATAGTCTACACGTAGGCTATCTCTGCAAATATATGCTCTGGGAATACGTTTCTTTTTCAGGAATAGTAAAAACCTAATTTATGTAGATGCTGATTGTGTCTTTAGTACTGGCGTACGTCATTCAAAATTAAAAATAGTGAATAAGGTTAAAAATGTTATTTCTAATGCTTCAGTGCTGTTTTCTGTAGGTACGGGAGAAACTAACATCTAGTGTTTGTATAGGTGGTTAGGGATAAAATGAGCACTGAAAAAAGCCCTGCTAATATTCTATTTTCAGCCAGTTCGTATATTTCCGCGCGTAACGGCTAACTACGATACATGTCTAACATAATTAGACATGTCACTTAATAATTGCGCGTGTAAAATAAATTGAGTAATCAGTATAAATCAATACAGTTTGATAAAAACGGTTTATTAATGATATAAAATTCAATTTTATCGATTTCTGATGATTTTGTTTCAGTATTGTTGCATTTAAATAAAAAAAAGCATGGAACTATATTGCGTAATTTCTCTGCCAACCATACAAGCAGTAAGGCAACTAGAGTTAATGTTGAATTATATGTAGTAACGGCTAGTGATATTGTTCAAGGGTTAAATTTTTAGTGTTCACTTTATCTCGAATAACCTATATATCAGTTCATTGCCTGTCGACACGTGCAATATCATCATGATGTTGCAGATCTGATATCCCTCATACACGACGAGTGTTATTGGGACCTGGAAGCGGCTGTCTCTAAGGTTGACACTTCCTCTCTAACCACTTTCCTCCTCGCCTCTAAGACCAAGGCGCTCAACTGGTATCTATCTTCCTCCAAGGACTTATCTTAAGGTGGCCGTCCTCCAAGCTGCCGAGCTTCGGCCAATGAACGTCTATTCGAAAACTACTCAACGTACATCAGCGATGTTTACTTAGGAATAGCACTAAAAATCGTTTCATTTCACATATTCTGGTAACTTATGAAAGCTTGTTTTATCACGGCCGAAAATTTCAAAAATAAGTGTTTCCGGTCTTTTTTTTTTTGCGCGCGAATCTCTGGTGCAGAACCTTAAAAAAAAAACACCTTTAGGTTCACCACTGAATGGTCATAAATGCGAGTTGTCGATGAGAATGAGTGAGTGAGAGATTTTGGTCAATCAGCGCTGGATGTGAGAATGGAGCAGCGCCGGAATGAAGGGCGGGGGAAACGGGAGATCCCCGAGAAAACCCGCCGACCAGCGGCATCGTCCGGCACGATTCCCACATGCGAAAATCCGGGGACCGACCCCGCCTGGAATCGGACCCGGATCGCCTTGGTGGGAGGTGAATGGTCTGACCATTCGGCCACCGCGGCTCCCTTATCGGTGAGAAGATTGTACTCCAGTTCAGTTATTTGTGCCTAGAGGCCAGAGTAAGGTGTGACGCGTGTGCTGTATCGTCTTTACTGCTTCCGCGCTTCTATGCCTTGAACGCGCTAAATACGTCCAACCCAGACTGTTCTGCACCGAAAAATTCCTAATTTTATAATCGTATCAAACACTGTCCAACTTACACATTCCTCACAAATAAAATATTTTTCGATTCCATAGTTTTACTTATTGTGTATTTGTACTTTTAAAATATAATTGTACGTGAAATAACACAGGTGTCATTCCGTAGCTTAATACGTTTACATTTTCTCAAAATTATTTCATTCATATCATTTAAACAGTTTTCAGTTTGGGTTAGTAACGAAAACAGTAAAATCGCTACTTTGATATGCGCTTGTACGAAAACTATGGATTCGAAAAAAAAAATTATTTTCGTAAATGACTATTAATGTAATGTGTAAGAGCTGAATAGTGTTAGTATAGTTATAAAATTACTAATTTTCCGGTGCAGAGCGCATTTTAGGTGCCCAACTTCCCGGGAGAATAGCACTTCTTCAACTCTGATGTGTGCGCCGAACAAGTTTGGCGTTCCACGTCTTCATGAAGGTCGGAAATGTGAGCATAAAATATTAATTTAACACCAGTGCTAAACAGGGAATTTAGTTGCAGCTTACAACTAGAACACTTAGGCCTACATAAAAATCTGCTTTTTTTTTTCTGAGAAACTTTACCGTCTCTCCTTTTTATCACCTACGTAGTTGTCGTAGTTGATAAGCAATCTTGGCAGTAGACTGATCTAACAATTGAAACACCCATAACGAATTGAAAAAAAAGGAACTGACGTAATTTAGTATTGGTGCATACAACCTTCGGGCGTATAAACTATTTTAATTGCAATGATCTGTAACATTTTGAACAGCTACCATAGTGAATGAGTTTCTAGATCACTGTTTCAGTGAGCGTATTAAGACGCTATATGGTCAGACAGTCGATCAACACAAAGAGTAAATATTACCGAGTACAAAGTACGCCTAGACTACGTGGTAGGCAGCATTATCGTCTCCAGACATTGTTTGATTATGGCCGCATTGTGAGTGTGCACGAGGCCGGGTGGGAATATCGTGCAACTGCTAGGCACGAGTAGCAGTCGAACTTCACGGTAGACATGATGTTTGAAAAAATGGGTAAGGAGACCACCCACACATGGAATTAAGGGGTATAGAAACGATGTCGAGCGAGTGAGTGGAACATTCACTCGTCGATAAAATCTGAACTATTTATCATAATTCGATGGGAATTTTTTTCCGAGTAGAGATTCTATTAGCGGACGTTTATTTATATAGCACTGGGCGGTAGTATGATTTGCTTTCGAGTAAAAAAAAATGGCATCTATAAAAATAAGGAATCGAAACCACAAAATCCATAAAAGCGGAAACTGTAATTTTTATAATTTTTAGTACGATAATATACGGAACTCTATAATAACCAAATTAAAAACAAATTCGCGTTTTGATTTTAAAATAATTTTACTTTCCGGAAACCTCTGCATTTTAAAGTTAAAACGCTAATATTATCGACATTTATTTATTACAGAGTCCTGGACATTATCATACTAAAAATTATAAAAATTACAGTTTTCCATTTTATGGATTTTGTGGTTTCAATAACTTATTTTTCTAAATACCGTTTTTAATTTTTTTACTCGAAAGCAAAGCAATCTACACCGACTGCTATATAAATGAACGCCCGCTAAAATAATCTCTAGTCAACAAGAACTCCCCACCGAATTATGACGAGTATTTCAAATTTGATCGACGATTCAGTATTCCAGTCGTTGGCTCGAAATCTTACTTTTCCATACGCCTTAATATTCTGGCTAAACAATCAGCCTACAGCAAGCACGGATTAATGTTGAATAACAAAGGCGTGGCAGGAGCGACACGACCGCCGAGACACGAAAAACAAAAGATGTCCGCCAATCAGCACCGAGGTTTCGGTGACGTCAGCTAGACAGAAATGGCGGACGTAATGAGAATTCCGTATAGAAATTATGTAGGTTTTATACCAGTTGAAGGTTATTACGTCCAAATGTTTGTAAAACTAGTGAGTTAGTAATAAATTGCGTTTATTTATTTTAAGTTATATTTTCGTTGGTATCATAAGCATATCATAACCTTTTTATGTGAACGTGTAATTGTTCCGTTATTTCCACATTTTGGAATGCCAGCGGGCATTTGAAATATAATGCAAATAAACGAAAAAAAACTGTCGCGTTGCAGCCAAACTAGTGTTCGCACGGTAAAGAGAATTGTAGTGTCGCATCGCTTTTGTTGTATCGCTCTTTTGCGCCTATGTGATTCCTTATTTCGCATCAAGCATTACACAACCCGACAGCATTTGGGGCTTCCCCATTAAAAACAAGACACCGTCACTGAGCCCTCTGCAACATAATACATATTCCTGTACTCTCCGTGCGTAGGTTTCCTTTAATAAACAGCAGATTAGAAGTTGCGGCATTTGGAAAGTTATTGAGAGACATTTAGTGGTGACGAGAGACGTCCTCTCGTAGTCAGTGATGAAATTCTGGTCTGCGTTTAAACGGTTGACCGTCATGGGCTAGTTTTACGGACTTCTGTTTTAAGTTATATATTAAAACATTTCTAAATTAATTCCACTTATGTGGTCAAAGTCTCAAAAATAATGCTTTCTCAAATGACACAGATATGAGTAACCTATTTCTCCTAATTCGGATACCTTCAAGACAGAAGAAATCTAAAATCTTGTAAATATGCGTATGTAAGTTATTCCAAAATAATAAAAAAAAATACGTTGCTGTGATGTTAATGTTAAATAAGAGTTTTTATATAATTTAGTTATTCGTGTATACATTACTATATAATTTCCAAATCAAAATGTCGAGCTTCTTGTACTAGTAAGCGGGAAATAGTAAAAGATAAGAAAAAATGAGTTCGTCACAATACTTTCGCATGGTAACTTAGTCTTAGATAAACCTGCACACATTATATTGGCAATAATGAAATAGTAATGCGTCATCAATTTATAACTAACGAAATCTATTTCGGTGCATGCACCTATGCTGACATTTTTGTTTAAATTTTAATATACATCCAAAAATGTTAAATATTCAAGACCGCATTTGAGTTTTAAAATTTAAACTACCTTGCTATAGACTATTTCATGTAAATTAAATTACATCACTATAATAAATATACAAATTGAAAATTAATAAATTGTTCATGAATATTTATCACATCGTGTTTTTAAGCATGAGCTGCGGTGTATTTTAACGTTCTTGAATTTGTTCATTTTGCCTCTAAATTACTGCGCTTTTATTTCGGATTGTAAAGCATAATTGTTTTTGCATAGTGAGTAATTCCGCATTTGGCTAAAATATGAAATAAAAATTAATGTTTGGCGAAATAGAGACGCTATTCTTAAAAATTAAAAATTTATTGTAAATTCTTTTGTTTCGTTTCCATGGGCTCTTAAAGGAAATAATAATAAAAAATGGTAAGTAGGCCTAATTAACACGCTCTTGCTACCTATAGATAGTTCGATGATACATTGAAATACTTCTACATATTATTACGAAAAGTGTTATTTAGATTTTAATGAACCCGTACTTTTTCACTCTCTCTGTTTGCATTGTGAAGTCGATTATTCTGATGACGCGGCGTTGTTCATATGTGAACGTGTGTAAGAGAGGATCAGGGAAAGTAGATTATCTCCTACATTGTTCGAATTTAGCAAGGTTAAATGCCAACAATATATGATTTACTATTGTAATATAGCATTGCATTGACGTTTATGAGGGATAATTTTCGGTATTAGAATTGTTTAGTGCGAATAAATAATTCTAACACGAAATAAACGTATTAACTGTTCGTAATTCTTCAGTATTATCGATTTTTTTTAGGTATAATTAGGTAATCATATACATTGTGGTAATTGTTTTCAGTTAATAAGGGGAAGCTTGTCTTTATGATGTATTTGTAAGGAATTGAGGACCAATACTGTAATCATCAATTACTTTAGATTTACGGGTTAAATAGATTGTATTTCACTCCGCTTAGTTCAGCAGTAAATTTCTTCTAAAATCTATCTCGTCTAGTTCATTCTTCAAACCTGCTATACCAAACAACATTTTGTGCCCAGATACCAACATTAATGCTTGTTATTTATGTTATACTAGCAGTCCCCCTCGGCTTTGCTCGTGAGTATTATTCGTAACTGATAATATTTACTTTAACTGAAAAACCTCTTTGTACACAAGATTAATACGTCAATCATCAAGTGTTAGAATGTCCAAGCGGCAAGATTAAGTAGCTATAGCTTTCCACACGAAAATCAGTCTAAAGTTTGTCCCTGCCACTAACAGCGACTTCACCTGGGCCTTATTTGAGCTCTGCAAATTTTACGTTGTGGGGGTAGTTGCAGGTACCTAAAGGTAAGTGATTAATCGAATAAAAAACGCCTGTTTACCCTGCGCACAACCATTGGTGACGGTGCCATCAATTACATATCTTCAAAATATTCCCTTTAAGTTTAATGCCATTAGAATGTTTTGGTGGGAAAAGATTTCGCGAAAACGTATTTGGTGCCCCAACCTTGAGATTAGTGAGATGATATATGTGAGCTGATATTGTCGAGGAACCTAAGTGCAAAGTTAACTGCATAATCCATTTTACCCCTTTTAAATGGCTACTTATAAATTGCGCTGATTCGATATCCCTTGTAGTTTTTGTGTGTCAGAATTGAACGTTCGCATGCAGCATTTAACAGAATTCGAGCCCAGGACTTCCCGGAATGTAGACCAGAACGTCGAAATAATTCATGAAAATAAAATTTAATTTAAATAATAAAATATTCATGTCCTGGGCTCATAGAGGATGTACAACACCACGTATCATGTATAAGTTACTTCTCGCTGCTCGTAGTTGCTTTTCGGATAGTCTGCCTTGAAAGTTTACAAACTTAGTTTTATTTTTAATGACCAAGTTATTTTGTAACGTAAAAAAACTAACATATAATTTTTAAATACTTACGTCGGCATCACTCTGACGTGAACTCGCGAACTACACCCTACTCTCTCTACTGGTTAGATGTATATCCTGGGTTGATGGAAAACAAATTTGGTGCTTTTTCATCCTTTTGGGTGTCGAATTTCAAATATTTTAAATTCACATCTTAGACATTTGTATAAGTATCCAATTGAAGTTCAAATCACGACGCTACCCTGTGCAGTCGAATCAAAATCGATTATTCATTGAATAATACATGTGACCACTGCACAGTACTGAGAGTTTGAATTTCGAAAAATCTTAAAACTGTTTTGCGATAATTTCTGCAATCTGTAACGGCACATCGCCTTTAAATGTAAATAAATAACATATATATATATTGTAAATACTGTAACTTAAGTTAGGATAGTCGTAGAAAGCCAGTTGAAATTGCATTATGATTAGGATTGTTTGTTTTATGTGACTCAATTGCAAAATTTTGTTTAAAGTAATTAATGTGTAATTTAGTTTTGAGTACTGGCGAGAGGCGCAGTATGACCAGAGGATTGTGGCATTGTGTCACGGCAGATTGACGCTTAACACATCAGGGGAGGGAAAGTTAGGAAAATGTGGGGTGAAAGCGAGCGAACAGCCTTGAGCCGACGAGGAACGCGCGGCTTGGATGCTGAAAATTAGGGCACCGAGAGGCGTGGCTACGCCCACCCCCTGCTGTGCAATTTAATATTAACTTTATAATCATTCATCAGAAATTAATAAAATTTTGTAAATAAGTTCAAAGGGATATTAATGTTGATGTGTGTGAATTTTAAAAATATGCAATACATTGATACGGAGGAATGTCAGGGTTTGTTGTCGTCGTCACCCACGAGAGACGCGATTGGTTGAAAGTTAAAATGGGGGCGGTCCTAGGACAGTTCGCCACGTAGGCGCGAAGGTGAAAGTTAAGTGGGACTCTAGTGATGACCTCCGCGAGGAGTGGACATGTCGCGAAGAGCCACCACGGACGTTTGTGGGAAGCCGCGGAGAAAAGAGAATTCTGCTGCAACCTTCACGAAGGGTGAACGCGTCTCGCGGGTTAATTCGTGGGAAGTCGCGATTAAAATATTCAGCACGATAAGCAATAGAGCATATGATCTCTCGTGGGACTGACGGAACAAGTTCGGAGTTTCCGAAGTATCTAAGGACATAAACTGCCGGTGTTTTAATCAATAATAGATCCCCTCACAACATTAAGAGAGAGAGGATATAACAAATCATCATCCGGAAGCAAAAATTAAATGTATATCTCGACGGGTTCGATAGTTATCGAGGGTTTATCTAAAACACATTCAAGGTCTTTTCACCACCTAAGAGAGTGAATTTCGAAAAACCCTTCAATCACGTTTTAGACTACTTTACTGGTGTCTCTTGAACGTGAAAAACACGGCAATAGCCAGCTGGGTTCAAGATAAATCGACGATTAATTGAAAACACTTTTCACCATGTTTCACCCTTTTCACCTCTTTATGGCCTATTAAAGTAAAAATCACGATGATAGGCCGTCGGGTACGAGCTCTATCGACGTTTCTTCGGAAACACATTTCACCCCTTTTCACCCCCTTAGAGGTCGAATTTCGAAAAATCCCTTCTTAGTGCTCGCCTACGACCTGAGGGGGAAGCCCCACAAAAAATTTCACGATTCTAGGTCCAGTGGTTTGGGCTGCAGTTTGATATGTCAGTCAGTCAGCTTTAATTTATATATATATATATATATATATATGTGTTTATATATATATATATATATATATATATATATATATATATATATATATATATATATATATATATATATTTAATCATTTTCAACGTATCCGTCATCTACAAGCTTAGCACTACTTAATATCATATCATATAGAAACATAAAATTTTTTCATATCCAGTTCGTACAGACCACTTCATTCTTCTGTTGCAGTTTTTATATAAATATATATCTGTTAACGCAGCTGAAAGCGTTTCCTTAATAAATTAAACATGCAAGTACCATTATTTTTGTATATAAATATACATTACAAAATGCTTTCGATACTTGTATTGTAAACTCATTAGTCTTTAAAGTATAAATTCTTTTGGGAATAGTAGGCCTATTTATTATTCAACATCTTAATATTTAATTAATGAATTGAATTTTATATTCATACTAGCAACATAACGACAAATTGTTTAATACGTTCATATAAATAAAATGAAACATATAAAAATTACATTAATTCAAAAAATGTTAACGTGACCTTCCAAGAAAGATTGCTTATACGTTTCCTTACGCGCTGTGTCTGAGCAAGTCTGCCGTCTTTAAAACAAATCGTTTTAACTCCGTATAGGGGCCGCGGCGGCCGAGTGGTCAGACCACTAGCCTTCTACTAAGGCGATCAGATCCTCGGTGGGGTCGGTCCCCGGATTTTCGCAGTGGGAATCGTACCGGACGATGTCGCTGGTCAGCGGGTTTTCTCGGGGATCCCTCATTTCCGCAGCCCCCTCCTAATTCTGGTTCTTCTTCATACTCACGGAATGTCACCCCTCACCAGCGCGAAAGAACTAGATGTTAAGTGCTGACCAAATTATCTTCGTTCACGTGCTTTTGTTTGGGTATTTATCGGATCCTCATCAATTTTAATCTTGTACTTTTAAGTTTCTTATGCAGTCTTATTACTACTTTTTAAACGACGCTGCAATACGTATTATTCTGTGTAGCTTCCTCCTTCCTTTATAAAAGTACATTTTCACATTCCATATTACGGGAAATTTAACGGATTCAATCCAAATGTTATATTATAGTTTATAATACAGTTTTAATATATGATTTTGTCTTATTTCGAGAAAGGTTTGACTGGTTCGAACCAAATGTTAGGTTTTGACACTTCATTATCTAAGCATTAAGTTACGGATATTTTATCACATAAGGCAAGCTTCACAGTCAGAAAACATTACTGACAAACAATCACTTGGAACATATCACAGCAATGATAACAATTTTTTTTTTTTTTTTACATTTTGTGAACATAAACCTATTGAAACCCAACATTTTTTTAACAGAACATAAAATAAACCTAGATATTTGTTGGGTTTGTTTACGTCCTCAATTTGTAAGGCATCATTATATGGAAGAATGAAGTTTAAAGTAGAATTTCAGGATCTAAATGGATTGATACAAACATAAAATGTTATTTGAAATTTCATATTTCCTTACGATAGCTAAGTGTAATGCAGGGCTATACGTCCGCCACTTTGGAAGATATAAACATTTTGAGAACTAACTTAGATTGAACCACATTTCATGTACTTAAATTAAATTCTTAGATGATTATTTTTAACTAGGTGTAATTTTTTATTGAGTCGTTATTCGGGAAAATAAAACCACACGAAGTGTCAAAAATAATGCATGCCCCAATTTGACAACTAAGAAATATTACAGTAAAATGCTGTAGTAGCAGAAATTTCTTCAATGAATTTGACACACATGTTTACGGTAATATAAGTTTAAATTAATTATAAATCGTTATATAGTTATATATGCATTGATTTTATGCCTATAGTATTATTCATACATTGTAAACATATGAAAAAATTTTTATTTTGGCAGTCAATTTACAACAATATACTCAATGAAGAAAAACAGTTTGTGCATACTATCCCGAAAATTACTTTAATGGTTCTTGACAAATTAGCACATTCATTATATTATTGTATAATGTAAATTATTATAATATATTTGTTTTAATATAAATTAGTAATATTTATTTTCAAAACGATATCAGATAAAAATATGTACCATGAAATTTATCTAACTGTAACAATATTTGGTTAACAAATATTTATCAACTGCACTAATATGCAATGCTTTCTTGCCACCATCTCGTAAGGTAGTGCTCCTGATAAAGTGAAAATCGCACAATTTATCTAACTATAACAATATTTGGTTAGAAAAATGTATCAATTGCACTAATATGCAATCCCTTCTTGCCCCCATCTCGTAGTATGGTGCTGCTGATAAAGTAAAGACCCAAATAATATACAACGTGTGTCTAACACATACCAACAAATTTTAACAGGTGTTTGCTGAGGTGAATATAGAATGTTTGATGCAGGGAACACATAGTCCAGCTCACAATAGCAAGCGCTGCAGACGCTTCCAAAGTTTGAGAAAATATGAAAAATGTTTGTAATATTTAGGAAACTTTTTGCTTGACAGAAACAAATTTCTTGCTACGAAATAGTTTTACCGAAAGCAATGATAACGCGAAGGATTTGCAACCGCTCATTCAGCACGTGTTGTAATCATAGCATATATTTAATATTTGTATATGATACACACGTGTACGCGCACACTTTTCAGACATTGATATTTTATAATGTGACTATTGTCAGTCGTAAGCCTTTATTTATATTAAACTGTTTATTTATATTTAAGTTGTAAAAAATTGTGTATAAAATATTTTCATTATATTAATAATCATATTTAGTGCGTTTTAAAATAATAAGTTTTAAGTTTTATATGACATGAAATATTTCAATGCCTATTAAACTGTATAAAATAACTATAATTTTATTAATTTGAAATTTACAATAAATGTCGAAGTAATAGTGTTTTAAAGTTCCAAATAAAATTTGATTTAAAAATTAAAATAAAAAACTCGACACATAAAACGAACCCTAAAATTAAAAATAATAGTTTTAAATTATTATTGGCCCTGTAAATTTGTCGGGGGACTGCTAATTAAAACAGTTGAAATTTTTCGAAATTAAAACAGAATAAAACAATGCTTTGTTTCCTATTACGCCGATATAACCAAGCGTCTTTTTCAGTATATGTGTAGGGATGTATGTATTCATACACTTATATATTTGTATATTATATAAGTTTGCCACTTTTCATTCTTTTTGTATAGTTATATTTTTTCTTTAGTCCTGGCTTTTGGATCATCAGAATATTGGTATTGGTACCCCAGAATTCTCCAGTGCTGAACAGGAAAGGAATTACTCATTACTGTTTCGAGAATTTCGCAATAATTTGTCTGAAACGACATTGTACCTACTTGTGCTGTAAATTACAACGAAAGGTCTGACGGTGACAGGAATAATTTCACACAAATGTGGTGCAACAGTATCATTGAGATTGCGTAGCAGAATCTACACAGACGTCAGGTGACTCCGCTCGTCTCTGGCGTAAAATAAACACCAGGTAGAAAGAATTTAAAGTTGCGTCTCCCGAACTTGGCATCGGTATTCACTCCAGCGTCAACAAAGTTAACATGAATAACGTATTTGAACGTGAGCTGGAGAGGTTAAATTCTTATCATTCCATCATGGTTTTAAGGAAGATTTTTGAAGTGATTCACACACACTCACAGCACATATATGGTTTGTTTACATAAAGCATATACGCTCTTCCGTTCTAATATGTGCGTAGGCTGAACGAAGAAAAATTCCATTAACATTGTTTGGACTATAGGAATATATATTGTGTTGGGATTGAATAGCAGAATACTGTTTCCATTCCAGTATTTTAAATATTGATGTTGCATTTTTTTCTAACTGGCTCACTCGTGTAAATATTTGGCGTAAGAATACATAAGCTTCAAGTTGGTAGAATCGTAACGCGATTGGAAAATGTGTTACGCAGAAAGAGGAACGAACGAACGAACTGAGCCAAAGTGAAACGTGATGCTCATATTTTATCGTCACAAAGAAGTGGAAAAAACCAATATACTGTAAGTTGCTGAAATTGAAAACGTGCTGCGAATAAATTTTTATGTCTTACGTTTGCCAGTGTTACATTTTAGAAATTCAAATAATTCTTGTATTTTGTTTTGATATCTGGTGTGCCGTTTTCGATCAGACGATACTCTTAATTATTTGGGATAGTTTTACGATTTCAGTAAACATTGACAACCTATTTTTCGAGAAGAAATTCGTGTTTTATTTTTACGTTTGTTTACTCATAGCAAAAAGTTGTGTTTTGGATATAATATCCTTACTTTGCGCAGATTTAGAGTTAAAACCGTATTGTTACGCATATGGCAAACAAGAACTCACACATCTATACATTTATCAAGGTTTATTTACTTATCGCTGAATTCCGTAAAAACAAAGGAATTATACCTACAAATTCAGTTTAAAAAAACACGGTTATTCAAAAGATGCAGGCATTTTTAAGTGGTTACAAACAGCGATGCTATTAAGAAATGTTATCAGACCTGTATGTATGTATGTGTGTGTATATATATATATATATATATATATATATATATATATATATATATATATATATATATGTGTATATATACATACACACACATATATGTATATGAAAAGAGAAAAACAAACAGTTTTATCAGCCACATTCATAAATGTCCAGTACGTGAACTCATTCACACGGCACACATCCGGTATTTGGGCGTATTCTGCTCACTCTCGCCCTAAATGTGTCTTAACATATGTGAGTTGCAGCTTCCTTGATACGTTCCCGTAAGTAAGCGATTATATGAGGAAGTAAATGTGTGAAAACTGCGTCTTTAATGAACCCTCACAAAAAGAAAAATTACAAGATGTCTGGTACGGTGAACGAGGCGACCATGTCAGCAACTGCAAAAAGTCCAGATAAGAATGCCTAGGTAAGAATTTCCAGATAAACAAATCCAAATATTATAGACTATGCATTCAAAAATGGACCATACAAATTTTGTTTCGACAAAGCACAAAGCACAAAACACATTAACCTTGACGATCGGCGGACATGTACAACAGCGTAGTAATTCTCTGCTCTCGATACTCGCATGTTGCGTCGTTTTACAGCACCGCTGAGGTGGAAGGTAGCCTCGTCTGTAAAAATTGAACCCAAATGAGGAATCTTCGTCTTCCATACAGTGGTGCCTGTCACTGTGATAGTGTTCCCAGAAACGTTTGCCGTCATCTGTAACTTGGAGCAGCTGAATCTGATATGTTTTCATGTACACAAGTCTTCTCAGTACCTTTTTAAATAGATGGTTGTGCGATTACTAGCTAGCGAATGGCAAGGGATGTTTATTTTTTTTTTTTTTACTTCTTATGAACGTTGGTGGAGCCGTGGTGAATTTGATCCTGAATTTGCGACGTACTGCGATAGCGGACTTGTTCCTACAGAGCTCCGCCACGCTAAATGACTTCTCCATTGCTCTTGCCGCCATGTTTTATTGGTCTGTTGACATTGTTGCTCTAAATCACTGAAACAAGATAAATTAGTTCCCGTTTTGATAAACAGTACTTTATCCCAATAAAAACACAACATTTACTACTACTTGAAGATTCCCAGACTTAAAAAGAAAAAAAAAAGAAAAAAAAAGACGTGCATACTACAAACTAAACAGTTAGTATGGCTTTGTTCAGATTTATAGTTCAGACTTTTCATTTAAAAAAATACGAAGCTTAAACAAATCCTGTGAACCATTTATGAAATTTAAGAAATCTTTAATTTTAATGTCTGCATCATAAAGAAAGCATGCAATATATTTTGCGAAACATAACATTGAATAATTCACGTTGGTCAAGAATTAAAACACCAAAACGCCTAAAGACGTTACATTCTCGGTCACCAAACGGTGTTTAGGTATTAAGTTTTACAGTTGTCAGTTACAACTGTATAATAATAATTAGTAGTACTGGCTTCACCTTGGAGCCGTGCGGTCAGCAATTATAGGAATTTACACGCTAAATTATTTTCGGTGGTACTGTCATTTTTAATATTCCACTTTCGATCGAAAAATAGGAATAATAATACGAGATTATATTTTCAAGTGTTTTTTGATAATGACTTGAAAATAACTTATTTACTCATAGTTTCCAGGGTATTCACGAAAACAGCCTAACAGCTTGTATAGCTATGTGAGCCTATACTGGGTGAGAAAAAAGTAGGTGGTGTCATATGTAAGATTAATGTCATTAAGTGCCCTTTAAATGCAGAATAATTTTGTTATGACAGAATTAATTACTGAAGGTAGGTGTAAAACAATTTAATTATTTCATTTACATCGTGGTTCTTCGTAGTGTTTGTTATAACTCGTATTACCAACCACAAATGACACGTTCCAAAGGCTACAAAACTCATACAACCACAAGAGACTACGTATCAAAAATAATTACTCCAGAGCTAAAATTTTAAAGGAAAATTATTTAATTTAAGAAAATTATTAGTGACTTAAAATTTTAGTTTTTGGCAAGTAAAATTACTAAATAAAACTAAAATAACAATTATAGTATTCCCCGAAGAGCTAAAAATTAATTACTAAATCGGTTACTACCTCATTTCAACAATTTAACACAAATGAAGTTTCAAACATTTTCATTAGCGTAAAAATAATTATAATTACGGGAAAGTAATTAAGTTGGAAAAAAGTGTACAGTTTTTTTTCTGTTAATATCAGGGTTGTAGTTTAGGTAGCATGTGAAAATATATCTCAGGACAACTGGCTTACTGATTTACATACACATCAGTGGCAGTACCAAAATACGATAATTGAAATTAATGGCGTTGTTACCAACCTCATTAATTTCGTTGAACAGGTTTACAAAAGCAGTGGCTCTGCTCAAGTCTGTAGCAGTTAAATCAGTTATTAAATTACGTATGTTTAGAATTACGATGGCTGTTTGAAATACAGCAGCAGAACACTAATCGGTCTCTCAGGGTGGAGTCCTTAATACTAATACACCAAAAATGACGTCTTGCGGTAAGCAGAGTCTAATAGGCGTCTTCATGAGCACTAATATTCTATTACATTAATAATTAGTGCTTCTTTTCATTCTGGCCAAAACTTTTACTCGATAAATTCCTACACTACTTCCTCGCGTACGTTAAATTATATGTAGGAAGGTACTATACTTCTCCGGTGCAGTATTTCTTCACGGAGAATGAATTTCTCGTATACTTAGAGCACAGAAAACAAACAATAAAAATACTAGAGAGAGTTTTTTAAACTAACTTAAGTAAAAAAATACTGAAAATTTGGAAATTATGCCAACTAAACAATTTTCTCGGTGAGGATAGTAAATCAAAATAATTATATTAACTCTCATTATAGAAGAAAAATCCTCAACGAAATCGTAGTATGTCGAAAAGAAAAATATAGGAGCAAATTGTTAGTTCCATTAAACTTGTACAGTTTTAATCGCGCCATAAAATGATTGAACTACACGCGAATGTTTCAAGAGATGAGAGAACTTGGAAACTACTGAACCGCTTATCAATATGCGTTGTGGTGATGGTGTATCAGATGGGCTCGTCTGAATTTTCCTAAACGCTTGTGTGTTTTTAGGGGACAGCATACTGAAATTAGGATGACCGGACCGGGACTCGCCCGACGTCTTCTTGAATACAGTCAGTTAGTTACCACTGCGGTTCTTCGCTCGTGGGGTGGACATGGAAAAGCAGGAGCATTTACAACTTGAACTTCCATATTGTTTTACCAGTAATTTCCTATGGTAGGCCTAAATGTAATTTTTTTGCAGCTAGACGAAAATGTCACATGTGTACAAACCAGTTAATTAATTCATAATTACTGAATAAGCTGAATACGCAAAGACAAAGAGGAAAAAGGTCCCTATTTTCACCAACTAAGATTCACCGAGACGTTGGAAAAAATTACTTCTATTTCGTTTAATTAACTGGAATTACGAAAAGTACCCAAAGGCGCGTGGAAGATTTTTTTCGGGATTTCCGCTGCTAGAAATGTAGAGGAGGAATTCTTCCGTCTGAAGCAGTTCACCGCGCTTATGTATCTTTGGGTACATACAATTACACGTCTTAAATGTAGGGGTGGCTTGGGGGTACTAAAACAAGTATTTTGAAAATAGGAACCATGGGTCAAAGACTTACCGTTAAGTTGTTACACGCGTTCGAAGTTACGTGTCATGGATTGCCAACATCAAGGCGCGCCTTTGTTTACATCGCAGCCAGCACTGTGGGCCGTCAACACCTGTGCTTTCTTGCCGATTTTGACGAGTGAATTAACATAAAGTACGCAGAAAAATAAAAAAAGCACAAAAACAAAAAAAGTAAACGTTTTACTCGGGATTGTGTTTGTAATGCAAAAAGACAAAAGTTTACAATAAATGTTCAAAGTTTCTTCCACCGACATCCCGGCAATGTTCACATATATGTAACATTGATTGGCGAACACGTTCGAACACACCGGCCATGTCTCTAATTTTGATGTACTTCTTCCATGATTCGCGCTACTAAATCTTCCTCGCTTTCAACAGGGGTCGCGTAAACAATGTATTTGATAAATCCCCACAAGAAAAAATCAATGGGTAGGGGCGTTAAGTCAGGGGAACGTGGGGGCCACCTCAACGGTCCACCCCTGCCGATCCTCCTGTCACCAAATTCTTCTGTAAGATGAGCACGCATTGCCAATGAAAAATGGGCAGGACAACCATCGTGCTGAAACCACATTAATTAAAAAGGCAATCCATGACACGTAACTTCGGACGCGTGTAACAACTTAACGGTAAGTGACCCATGGTTCCAATCTGCAAAATACTTGTTTAGTACCCCCAAGCCACCTCTACATTTAAGACGTGTAATTTTTCCGCACCCTGTATACTGAAAGAAACGTGCGTGGCATTCAACTTTAGCCATTTCGACACTGGTTAGGTGTCATCAATTAGTGTTTTTAAGGTATGTGCCTACTAATCGCACATCTTGCAGTGCGTTTAAGTGTGGAGTCACTGTTAAAATCAATTATTTTTCAAGGGATCTATTTAATGATTCCTCTTTCAAACAAGAGTCTACCTAAAACTTCTGGACCAATATTGCCATATAATTAATTTTGTTACAATTGATGAGCCTGTATTTAAAATATAATTTCAAAATGTACATGTATCAAAAATAAGGCTTAATATACATATTTTTAATAGTTAGCTGTTTGTCGCAATATTTCTTGAAAAAGTTTATGTAAAACACTTTTTTTTGGTGATAGTTCTTTAATATTGATATATTAAAACTTTACTTAGGCTATATGGGTAGTAAATCGCCATTCAAACTCCGTTGCCGCAAGATAAGTAGGCAAGAAGTTAAGGGTGTTCAGCTGGTCAGAAACTATTGTTATATTTTCGGTATGTTTAATATTTTTATATATACTTTTTAAATACTGATGTGTAAATAGTGTAAAAATAGTGCAACATAATTATAAAAAATATCAATGAGGGCAGTAACGATAATTTTAAATATAGTATTTCGCAAATGGAACTTCGAAATTCTGCTTTTCTACCGCGTTGGTCTTCATCTCACGAGGAACGTTAGAAACACTTTGAAACTATAAATAAGTAAAATGGAAAGTCACGAAAAGGTTTGTATGTTGTATAATTTCAAAATTTAAAGATGCATTTTAAAGTAAATTGTAGTAAGTAATCAAGCATTAAACACTGATTGAAGGGGAACTAATTGCCCGATTCCAGAGAAAATTTCGTAAACGGCCTCCCTAGATAGACTGCGTTTGTGTGTGAGAGAGAGAGAGAGAGAGAGGCAGGAGTGGTAAGGTTGCCGTTGACTGACGTATGTAATGTATTATCGCCTCTCCACGCAAGCTACTCAGCCAGCGTACAGTGCTTCACTATTATCCTTTTTCTTATGGGTCTTTAATATGTAACACCATTATAACATTTGGGGCCAGCATAGTTCAATGTCTAACGCTTGTTTAAAAAGTAGTGGTATTCAAATTAGGTTGTTATTTATCCACGGCAGTCTATAGAAAAGCCATTTTTTGTCATTTTGAGAGGTCCGAAAATGTTTTTTTCAATAAACGTGCCGAATTTTTAAAACTACAGTAACGTAGTTTGAAGTTTGTGTTCTTTTCGTAGATATAAAAATATTGTGCGTGTTATAATATTTTCGTAAAACAAATAATAGTTGTAACACGTTGCCACGCATTTGAAGCGTAGGTAGGCAGGCCCGTTAAGGCCTTACTCCCTTGTTTATAATATTTTCGCAATAATTGTTTTTTAAGCCTTTACGAGAGACGATATAAAAAATCTGTTTACCTGTTTAGTTTAAAATGGTTTTATCCACGTTGGCTAACTTTTCGTGAAAGTTATTACTGTGATTTTAGCTAATTATACAACTAACTAAATTATAATTAACTGACTTTTCAGTCGAAATCGTATAATTCACGTTTTGAAAAAATTAGCTATCATGGCAAAAAAATATTTGTGATATTTGCTCTTGAATAAGCTAAAAAATTAATTATAGCAATGGCAGTAGAAACACGCAAGCACGGCTTAAATGGAGCTACTACAACTTCAAGAAACACTTGGAGCAAGTGTATACCATTGTGAATAATATTAATTTAAGAATTGAATGGCAAATGTTCATTGTTATGTCAAAGTTAATTCTATTACAGGCTAGAAAGAAAATGTGTTTTCTTATGGGAGAGTTCGGCACAGAGAAAGTTTCTGCCGCTAGGTTCGCTGCTGTTGAAAAGGGACCAGAAAAATACGAAACTGTAGTAAAATTAAATTTAAATAGGCTTGGAAATGACAGAAGACGTTTAATTTATTTTAAAGTTTTAAATTACCAACTTTACGTACCTTAAATTCACGAAATCTCTGTGATTGGTCGGTTTGCACCCGTTACCGATACCAGCGCTCAAGCGGCAGAAATTTTCCCTGTGCCAAACTTTTAACACTGATCTTTCTAACCTGTAGTAGAATTAACCTTCGTTGTGTTTAAAAAGTTTATAAAATATTTTCCGGTTGGCTTAGAAACTTTGTCACATTTTGTTTTATGTGAAGTCATTAAACAATGAAAATACCTTTAAAAATAAAATTTTTTTACATCGAACAGCGTTAAGCCTTCGACAACAGTAGCTCATTTGTATCGTAGCATTTCTGCTGCCTTATAGCTGTAACTGTTTTAAAATTTTTATTCATTTACGTAAGCTAAATAAACGTATGCCAATTTGACTAAGTAGAAAAAATTACAGTTCAGTGTTCTAAGACATTACTTTTCATGAAAATTTGCATAGTTTAAGTTTTAAAAAGAATATTTACGAAATATGTTAAGTAAGTTAGGCTTTTAGTGAAGGACAGTACATCTGTAAATAACGAAGCAATGTAAGAGCGGTCTAAATGAGTTTACTCCCAGAAAAAAATAAATGGAAATCCCTCCCCTTTCCCCTTGGAAGCTTAGCATAGTCCTCTTTATTGAGAGGTTGGATGAAAAAAAAAGTACGTGTGTATCTGCTTCCTTCGGCTATGAACGGACTGCTCACATGACGGATAGTTAGCCATCATCATTTTATAACATTTTTTCCCCTCAAGAACGTGAGGTCTTCGCTTGATTCACGCAGTCACTCGGAGACCTGGTAGCCCGGCGTCAAGCCTGCCAACCTCTCCATATTAGCCTGGTTTTGGATAAAAAAAAAAGTGAATTGAATAATTCATTACTTGATTTATGAGCATAACTTAAATAAGAGAGGAAATTTTTTTGTGGGGGGAGGATTTATAATAAAAGGCTAAGATGGTAATTTTGTGAGAAGACGGTACAAAACCTTTTCAGGTAGATTCCTCAGAGTCCAGAACGCAGATAAATGTACAAACTTTTATATTGAATGTTTGATGCGCATATTGAGATCGTGCACGTGACACTAGTTCTCTGTATATAGGATGGTTCTGTCCACACCCCATCTTGTATCATAGTTTCCTGTCAAGTTATTCTTCATTCCAAAAATGCAGGAGATGATTGAAATATTACTCTTCACTATTCCTTAAAGTGCTTAAGGATGCTGTCCACCCCAGGACCCTGAAAAGAGTAATGATTGTGAAATTACACGTAAATTTATATTAGATATGGCTCAGTTTCTGTTAAACCGACGTGGTGTGCATGTGGCCTATACATTACTGTGAAAAATAAAAAACCTTGTTTACCGATGGGAATTTTTTTCTCGTGATGCAGATGTTGGTTTATTAAATTTCAAGTTAAAACCTCCGTGTCTTAGTACTGGTGGTTTCCGCTAGCAGAATGTTTCTCTGGTATCATACGTCTTGATTTCTCGAGTTCACTGAGAGAGTTTATTAAAAGGATGGAGTACGTTTGGGACTTGGCTGTTAGTCCCCGGTATTATTGTTAAACATAACAATCCGATGTGGGTGGACGGCTGGTAACAGTGATAACTAACATCCGTCAAAATATGACACATTTTATTGCTGTTACGTGAATTCGTAGTAGATAGTAAAATTGTATAGCCTTGTAGTTACGTGCCACGCGAAGTTCAACCCAAATACATAAAAAACGTCATGTTTGTCTTCATGTCTGTATCATAAAAATTAGTAAATTTTACATGTTATTAGATTATCTTACACTACAGATTGTTTTTAACTACGGAATGTTATTGTAATATAATTTACATATTTATAAAATTTCGTTAACCGTATGAAACGGCGCAATGATAACACATTGGATTCGTATTCGGGATGGCCTGTCTTCTGTCTTCCCAATTGTTTGCTGAAATCGGTATGCTAGAACTGTACCATAACATCGGGCATGGTAGATTCTTCTCCCAGTTTTTTGTACTTGTATAAAGTTGCGTTTAAAAGTTTCTAATCACCTCGCTGTCGACGAGACGAAAAGTGCAATATATATATAATTTCTTTATTTATTTATATTTATATATCGAAAGTACTATAATTAATGATTTTTTTCTTTCTTAAAAAATTTTGTTACTTTCTCGTTCACCTCAACTAGGACAGGAACTCACGATCATTCACCTCGCATAACCGCGTTTACAACCTGCGTCACGGAAACTGAACAACTCATGCGCACGCGTGATTGTAGTGTACACCAGATTGGCTGTGTGTCTGTTTCACCAACAATCTCATGCAGTTATGCACTTGACTGTATGTCAAGCCGGGGCAACTGGCTATAAATCAGTGCTGTTAGAGAAGTTAATGTGTTTGACTCTCATACAAGTGGTCGGGCGGGATTTGTCCCCGACCAGCATCTCACAGGCGGTGTATTTCCTGCCGTGCTTGCACCATTGTCAGAGCAAGATTTTGTGGCGAAAACATTTTTGTTCACATTTTCAGCTCTGCTTCGTGGTCAGTGATTGGATGCTTTAACTCTCACGTGTCTTGGATTTCTATTGGCTAATCACAGACGCATAGTGGCACAATAGCCTTACTCTGATCAGTTCTGAACAAAGACACTGCCAGTAACCATGAAGCCGAGCTGCCGATGTGCACGTTTGCCTAAAGCATTGAAACAAAATCCTGCAAAACTATTTTCGATCTTTCCATTATGCCTCTAAGCGAATGATGACATGGTTACTACTTATATACCTGTCTATGAAAGTATAGGGTTACATTTGCTTAGCAAATTGCGTACTACTAGTTTCATTTATAACGACAGCGTTACAGCAGATGGCTCAGTGTTGATTTATCAGCTTTGAAATCAACTTCACAAAAAAAGCTTATCCTCTTAACTGTTTAAGCAATGTTCTTTGATGTAACTGTGACAGCGTCAAAAAATTACGTAATTTTACTTTTTCCCAAATGGTAGTTATTTCGACTGAATCGATGTTAAATGTAATTAGTAATAGTAAGGTGCGTAATGTTAATAAGTGAGAAATGAAACAAATGATAAATTGATAAAAACTTTGTCCTCTACAACTACATGTAACGTAGGCCACAAAATTTTCACTCATGAGCAATGCGTGTCTTGTGTGCATAGATACCCATTACTGGAATGGATAATGATTCCTCTGCGTCATAAATTGTGCTAGAGAGTTGTTATTTTTCTTCTTGGAATGTATAATTTATGCTAATGTACTTGTAATAAATAATTTTTTTTTATTTTAGCGGGACGTTATCAAATAAAGTGTCAAGGCAATGTTGTCTTTTTGTAAGTGTGCTGTTTCGTACTTACGTGACATACGTTTCTGGTGCACAGCACCCGATGGTGACGATGGTTGATTTTTGTGTATCTCACTTAAATCTTTCTTTAGGGGTCATGAAATTATCTTTTGGTGTTGTCATCATATCAGGAACTTACACAGGGGCATAAAAATATTGCCTCCATCATTAAAGGTGCTTGTCACAGGAAGAATGTATTACCGAATTACCTAATGTAATGCCAGAGTGTGGTGAGTGAATCGCGGTTTGTTTTCTTCTGCTTGCCGGAAAGATGTACGAATTTTATTTTTTAAGTTTTGTTTTCAGTTATTGATTTTTTGCCGAAAGTTATGGTAATTGTCACTATTGTGTTTCGTAACAAAAGCGAGATACTGTAGTGGGGCTTCTCCGACGTAAATATATTACTTATGTTTAAATAACGAATTTATATTGATTTTTAAAGCTTGTGGTTTTATTCATGTAGAAAGTATAAGTCAATAACAGAAAGACTTGTTTCGAATTTCACGAATAGTAAATTCCGTATTATGCATTATATATCAGTTTAAGTAAAGCTGGCTTACGTAAGATTATTTTATCTTGTGCTATATAAAGTCAGATGAGGTTAATTTAAACGGAATTGGTCATATTTATCTTAAATGTTATGCCTAATCCAAAAAAGTTAAAAATGGTGTAAACCTGCTATACTTTTCATATTAGGTTTAGGAAATTGGATTTCTACTGAACGTGTGGGTCTATGATTTTTGAGGCTATTAAAGCGATTTTTTCTTTTATTGTTTTGAATATTCATTTCATTAACTATTGCAGTGTTCGTTTAAGAAAACTGATTTTTTTTGTTTGAAATTCATGTTTTTTTTATTTCACGCTTGTTTAAACTGTATTTTAGTGTTTGCTGGATTCTCGTTAGGAATTTTTAGGTTCTCCTTACTTTTCAACATAATGTAAATTTTTTATATTTGTTTTGCTTCGTTGTTTGCGATGTCAAACAACTCTATTGGTTTAGGTTTGGTTATATTATGCTATAGTAGGCCTACTAATGACAATTGTTTCAAATAAGTACGATTTATTTATTTTTAAAACCGTACAATTTGCTCACCTTCATAAACCTCTTTACTAAAAGTAAAATTATATAACGATATAAAGTTAATGTGAAAACATACATTGGGTGAAATATTATTTCATTGTGCAAAATACAAAAAAAAAAAATAAGTTTTCAAGATAATTATAAGACTGACTATATATTTTAAAACGAAAAAAAATTGTCCACGAATCACGACCAAGACAATTTTGGTAACAGAACGAAAAGTGCACATAAATACTTACTTTTACAAAAATACAGTACGCCTTTGGGAAATGAGTGTAGATAATTCAACCTTAGTTATTTATTATTTTACCAATATTCGCGTAAAGAAGGAACATTACGTATGTATTGTCTTTCGTTCGACCTACTTTTTCACATAATACTCTGCAGTATTCTACGTCAAGCAGAGAAGTGTTTTACTTACAGTAAGTTAAAGACTGGCCAAAAAGTTGCCGTTATATAAAATTTAATAAATATTCCAAACTCAGTTAATGCAAATATATCAGATTTAATTTGGTGTTATTTGTGATGCAAACTTACAATGCGATGTGTTCTGAGTATTTGTTGTAATTGTACGTATGTGTACTGATTTCAGGTTACAGTAAGTTTGTTAAGTGAGTAATGCTGGTTTTTCTTCATACCACTACACCTTAAGTCAGTCTATATGAAGAGAATGCGTTTGTAATCAATGATAAAATAAGTACATGAAACAATACTTTGGACGGTAAATAGTTGATATATTGTAGAAACTTGTACGATTCCTTCTTATATAAAAGTGAAAACTGAATACTTTTCATGGACGAACGCCATTGCGAGCGAACGTTGCCTTTATACAATGTTATGTTATTGTAATAATGTTCGCATCACAATTTGTTTTAATGAAAATATGTGGGTATAATGTCTATGACTTATTTATCAATAAGAGTAAAAGTCAGTTCCATTTCGACTTTAACGGAAATAGAAACATGAGGTCCTAATAAAGATTAAAAAAAAAATTAATGATGTTCTCCTACCGTTGTTTTCCTATCGACATTTTCAAAATGGTTGCATACTTACTAGTAATTCTTAGGGTTACTTCACAGGTTTAATATTTTAACTCGTGGTTTATTTGCTATTTAATATGCCGTGGTCGCAGTTTTATGAGTTACAGACTTAAAAACAGTAGGCCTTCATATTATTAGTTAATTATGTGATCATTCCCTTGCTTCAACGTATTGATACGTTCTATAGTGCAATTAAATAATTCGCACACAATTTTAGCCGTGTTTGACTAGTAACTTGCAAATACATCTTTCATTATGATTATTAAGTGAATATTTAAAAAAAAATGTTTTTATCTGACAATTTCATACGGTAAATTATCAAATGAAAATGCAATAATATATTTACACGTAAATTGCACTCGATTCAAGCGAATTTAGTCTACGAAAGATTGCTTTTAATCACAAAACTGACTACTACCTTCTGAGGCAGCTAGGTAACAACTGAAATGGATTAAAATCGATACATGTGCTTGGCCACAGTACAACATTAAGTTTTATGATGATGCAATAAAATTAATGCTAGGAATCCGTTTTCGAGTATGTTCATACTGGTGAACATAGTAACTTAATTATTAACATGAAATATTTTATTTACTGTGGATATAGTAGCAACACTGCGTCTGATATAAGTTACACGAAACAATTGTTTTAAATTAAAATCGCACCAGACTGACGTGGAAATTTAATCTTGCTTTTCTGTCTCTTATCGAACGCTCTTTGGTGAAAGCCGTTGGGAATGAGACTCGGGCATTAATTTATAATAGGTTTTAAAAGCCATCGCTGTACACGTAGCCCGGAAATCTGATTTTGCAGACAGGCATATATAACTCTCTGAAGCTCGCAGGGAATTAAGTCTTTTGTACAACGCATACACATTGTTTCCCGAACAGTATAAGGCCATATAAGCAGATAACTTGGCTTTCACTATAAATATGAATCAGTGGAATTTTCACAAATTTTTGTACGTTACAAGATTTTTCATTGACCAATCTGTTGATTTGTCAATGTTGACTGGTAAAAGTGAATAAACAACAGATTAGTCAACAGAATTAATTAGTTAGCTTGTTTCACTGTTTAATCAGTACAAATTCTACTTTTTAATTTGTAATTGGGGAACTACAATTTAAATTAGTAACTGATATGTAATTTCAACAATTCTACATTAGTCTACGTGTTAAAACATCGTAACACTGTTTCCAAAGAAATCTTGCTATTGAATATTTGAATGCTTTATATTAAAGTGAATTATGTATTTTGATAAGTTACGATTAAATGTACAGCAATATTTACAGCACGTCTACATAGTAATAAGTAGTCCTGTTGTTCGGTAGATGAGGGTAGATGAGTTTTCGAATTTTCAGTTTCGCTCTGTTTCTCTCTATGAAGTTACGCTGGTTTGACAAATTAGCTCTATACTAAAAACAGTAATTTGATTATTACTTAGAAAGCTGTGTACAAAATTAACACACAACACTGGACTGCAAGAACGAAAAGTTAAATTTACGGCAACGTTGACTTTGAAGTGTTCATGTTAGATGAGTGTTCATAGTGTAGGCGCGACGTCGAAGGTCTTGGGTTCGAATCCTGTTGGTAATTCCTTGATTTTCTATTTTGGCGCATACTTTATTCAGTTTATGACATAATTAAAAAAAACATAATTACGTTTTATGTATGATTATACCTTTTTTACGTCTTGTTAAAATTTTTTGTACTTTTTCAATTAGTGGAAATTTCTGATTCAATCTGCGAGTTTATTTCGCTGATACAATCTGTAGTTTTCCACTAATTTCCGCTGGAACAGTTTGAACAATTATAATCTGCGGAAAATTACTGGAAAACTGTGAATATTCACTGTTTCCATTTTAAAGTGTAAAGTTTAGTAAAGAAAAATATAGTAGTTCAAATGATATAGCAAGCAGGATCGTAAACGTATATATTTGCGTCACCCTTTCTAGTAGGACGTGCAATAAAACTTAAAAAGAATTTTCCTATTTCACAGCATATGAGAATAAAACCAAAATAATTTGTATAATCCGAGAGTGTATTAATTTGTACTTGCAATACTAGTGTTACACGCATTAAAATCATAAATAGGATTTTCCGGTCATTAAATCATGTACAAGTGAAACAAAAACAATTTGCATAATTTGCATCGTAGTTTACACTCGTCAGTAGGAGCTCACAAACCAAGCCAGAGATAAATGAAATGAATAAGCAGCCACACATCTCACAGCCGTCACGTGAATGCAGTGTGCTAGATACCGGTTTCAAACAATGCAGGCTGTATCATACTCTCGTCTCTCACCATGTACCAACTTGCCAACTCTTATAGTAATTAGACCTCCGGCCCGGACAAGAACCGCAGCTTCCAGAGTGCAGCTGGCCGCATCCCTGCGAACCATCTTCCACGTTGCAAGTCAGTAGATGAATAAGCAAGTGCGTTGCTGCTGCGAGCAGGAGAGCTAGCATAATTCAGCATACAAATTAAATACCAATTGTTTATCACCAACAAGACGGTTTTTAATTACAGATTCTTGCTTCTTCATTTTCTATTAAATAACTTTTTGATGCATGTAAACACTTTGATGTACTACTGAAATCGCGGTGTTAGCAATGAATAGCTATCAGTACGAAGTTCACAACTTAGAGTGGAAGTGTATTACGTATTTCTTAAGTTTAGAGAAATAATTTTACACTAAAACAAGTTGACATATCATTTCCTTACACGTAAATTATAACTGCACAACCTTTATAGGAGAATCGCCTTAATCCTGTAGGTGTCGCAAACAAGTTTTTGAATATGGCCTAACAATATAACTGACGATTAAGTAACTGCTCTTTATGTACTCATGTACGTGACAATATAATATATGTAGAAGGTAGCGATCTGTTGAGTGAAATTTAATTTTAGACAACTTTAACTACGCAAACATATAAAAAATAGTTAAAACTGAGATACCATCATATTGCCAGAGTCTCCACAAATTTTATCGAAATCTGAGCTGCAGTTGTACAAGTTAAGCTTGTAAATACGTAATTTAGTATAAATACCTGTACTTACCACATCATGTAAACTCTGTCTGGCATAATTCACAACAATGATTTTTAACGTAGCAGTATGACATTTAAATTATACTATTATGAACATATTTTATCGCTAGTATTACATTTTTGTTAACTCTCTCTCTTTTGCCTGTTTGTCGGTTCGGTACAATTTTCGCTTGATTAAAGGATATTGCAAAATTATTAAAATTAAAATATAATAAACCCACGGTTTTATAACTGACTAAAAGTATAAAATAATTTCTCCTATGAAAATACCTGTAAAAATTAAAAGAAAAATATGTGGCGAACGCAATAGGTAGATGATGCATGAATATTTCATCTAAGGCACTAACAGTTTTGTTGCACTGCTAATTAAATGAACTGTAGTGTGTATTTTCTCAACGACATACACACCACGCTTTTGTTTTAAATCTTACAAGTTGTTTCATAGGAAAAATTACTTCATAAATTTTAGTTCGTTTTAAAAACGTGGTACGTTAAAATCTTTCTTTCTATACATAATAATTATTTTTATAATAATTCAACACGAATTGTTGGCATTGCATTTTCAGATTTGTTTCAACTAAAATACTTTTTTGTAACTGTGCCAACAAGGACCAGTTTACTCAATTATGGATAAATATTACTGAAATATTTCGAGAAAAGAATTTTTCGCGTTACTATATGAAAATATTTTTTTTTTAGCTTTACTTGTTGGTGAACTCTATATTGGGAAAGATTTTGCTTTATTAAACACTTCAAAACAAGCAGGTGACTATTGTGATGCCCGAGATCTCTTAGATATTCATTTAGAGTTGTGTCGTTCCGATTAAATAATATATATGCGTAAAAGGCGTATGCTCGCATTTCTTTGTATAGTAAAATATTAAATGTATTCTGCTTGTATATTGTCTGCTATAGCATTTGGCTATAGAATGATTAGTTTTAGTATGCTAATTATGATACTTATGTACTAAATTATTTTATTTTAACACATTCTTTTCAGGTTATATTGTCTTTGAGATTACTTGTATTTTTCATTATATTTAATGTAACTTAAATTCTCTTTGGATAGATAAGTTAGTTAATGAATGCTCCTGCCTAGTTAGCTTTGGTGCATTATTTATTCATATTTTTTAAAATTTTAATGCTAGGACTCATATCCAAAATTCTAATTTTATTTTTAATTTCTTTTATTTTGAATTATGTATTTCTTTTTGTTTTCTTTTTCGTGTTTTGAGTCGTCTCGCGATTGGGTTTTCGTACTCTCAAACCCCAGTAAAACCTCAATAGGTGTGCTGGAGGGGCTGTGTTAAGCCTAAAGCGAAGGGTCGGAGATTAGGGAAGTTTTTGGCCAGCTTCGATGTCGGAATGACGCGATTTTCTCCGCGCATCGCTAGCTTCGTTAAAGCTAGTGCCATCCTAACAATTTTTGTTGGTTTTTGAAGGCCAAAAACGTAAGTGAAGGCTAGGATGGCCATGGGCATATTTAGAAGAGTCCACGAGACCTCTAATAATTTATATGAGTGAACAAGAAAGAATCTGCTGACCCTAGTATGACGCCATCACCACTTTCGGACGTAAGTGAGGACTGGTATGACGCCGATCTTTTCATACAGCTTCAGATGTGTCAAACTATTTTCTACCAGCTATATTGATGTTTTATTTCTTTCTCGGACTTTTGAAATTCCCGTATTATAAAGATTTTGGATTTCTTTTGGAATGGCTATCAAAATATACTCATCAGTCTTGAGTTTTCCTAGAAGCTCTTTGCCTACCACTCGGGAGAGTTAGAGTATAGCCGCGGACAATTTTAATATTTATCTAGCCAAGAGATAATGTGTGTTTGAAGCTAAATAAGAACACTGAGTAGCAGACGGACGATCGCAGTAACAAAATTTTATTTCCTTAATTAATTACGTTAGTTGGCAGCAATTATCGATTTTAATTGGTCTTGATCTAATATAAATATTTCGCAACATATTTTTTTTAATTTTCGTGAAGTATTTTTTTAAGCTAGTTATGATTAAGGATGTGGTAATTCCTAAATTAAGGCTCATAACTACCTTACTCTACTTATGTTTTGTCAGCTAAATAAATTATTTTTCAGTATGTTCCATGATCCCAGAATCCTAAATAAATTAATGATTTAAAATTTTAGACACTGAATGAATTATTTCTGGTTGTTTTGATTGGTTTAGGTCTTTAAGTAATTTTTATTCCAAGGTTCTTGTTGGCATAAGTGCTCTGCACATGTACTCAAGGTTTTCTGGACATTCCACACTGCTACACTGGCTACCCAATTCCTACACCTTTGATAACCAGACACTACTAAATAATAATGCACACAATAAAAACTCTATACTGCAGATATGTGTTGTTATAAGAAGTGTTTATTGTGAAAATTACTCGTTGAAAAAATAATGACAGCTATTACTGTTTATACTCATGCCCAAATATACCTCTGTAACCATTTGACTACATGATAGGGAGCGGGAAAGAGAGAGGGAGAGTGAGCTTGATATGTTTGTTGTGTGGCAGGGTCGACTGCTGGGGAAGGTGGATGCCTACTTCAGCTCGTTCAGGAGATGCAACTATCCTCGTGTGTCGCCGCAAGGAATCATAGAGATAGTGATGGAATGTGGCAGATATTCCAGGTATGTTGCAGAGAGTGTCTCTCCCACTCAGGTTTAACTTACTGGCTGAAACCTACTTAAAACGTATTGTGTGTATTTACACCAAACGGCATTGCAATTAACCAATTAACTGTTAAATAGTAAACTTCAAAATAAAACTAAAATCTTGTTTGCACCTTATGTTACTGCAAGTCATCCTAAGGCAGCATTGGTTTAGTTATTCTCAATAAGAAATACTATAATATTATATTTACTTTCAATAGAACTGTTAATGTTAAGGTAGAAAAAAAGTCTATTGCCTGAGAATGAGACATTCGATTAAATTTTAAGTAATTTAAACATAAAAAATAAACAAAAAAACTATTTTGTGCCCTTTGGCGTAAACTATGGAAAGTGGTAAAATATTTATACTGTGTTAATAAGTCACGTGTCCATATGTACGCTAACAAATTGTGCAGCTAAATGAACACATGAAGTCGAACGTTAAGAAGTACTGATTTCACTACGTATAATCTTTTAAGGAAAAAAGCGTAAGCGGGAGTTACTTGGGACAGGCGCGGGATCACTTAAGACAAATATATATTGCTGTAAATTCCAAAAAAGGAACGTCTATATGGAATTACGTTTGTATTTACTCACAGCTCCTCTCACACATTGAAAAAAAAATGTGTCAAAGTCATGCCACGTGTCACAAGTCACACCCACTTACGAAACCTATAAAATAACAAATTGTATATAACAAGTCAGTTTCCCATATTTTTTGCGTTCAGTTCCTAGAAATCAATACAATTTAATTTTTAGAAACAATACATAAAATACCAATAAAGGAGAACGTTTAGGTTTCATAGAGAGATAAAATAAATTACAATAAGACATTTAAGTGATTCATGATAATTGAATCTACTTTATTTCTATTAAATTTATTTTCACTAAAAATTTTAAGAGGACTTCGAACCATAGAATATTGCGTCAAATAACATTTTCGTGCATTGATATTTCGTTGCGAAGAAAATAACATCATTTCCGTAACATATAAGGTTTGGCATTTCATTTAAATATAACCGTAATTTATGGAAACAGCTTCAGGTTTTCTTTAAACTAATAATGAAAATAGTGAAATTATCTTATGTGAATAAAAAACAAGGCTTTTAATGGTCATCTAAATTTTGCAGTAATGTTTAAGCAGACAATAGTAGTGTGAAAGCGTAAACGATAAAATATTTGTGTTGAAAATGTTTCTCGCTGTGGACATAAAGCAATATCTACGTTTGTAAAGTGGTATTTTTATAACAATGGTTGTAAAAACACAATTCCTGTTTTTTTTTATGTTGGCGGCAAAGCGAGCGTATTCGTGATTGCGGCTATTGTTTATATTCAACACAGCTTGTGTCCATAAACGTGTGAAAATAAAACAACAATTAATATAAAAACTGGTGTTCATGTGTTACTTCGTGACAAAGTGAAATTGCCTGGGGAAAATATTAGCATTATATTAAAGCTTTGCCCTATTGTTTACAAAAATGAATTATTGAAGATTCATGCACAATTGATGAAAATGCATATACGTCTGCTCCTTTTTTCAATAAATAATCTAATTCTTCACGTAGGCGCAACAATTTTTTCTTTCAAAGCTCGTAACATTCATGAGAATTTACTGCAAAATTTTACTTATGCCTGCTTGTTCATATGAATTGTGTATGTACGTGTGTATATGTATGTATATATATATATATATATATATATATATATATATATATATATATATATATATATATATATATATATATATATACATATATGTGTGTGTGTGTGTGTGTTTGTGTGTGTTAAATTTTGCATTTAAACTGAAGCGCTGGTGAACACTTCTAAACCATTTTTTTTGTGTGTAAAGTTACCTGTATTTTTGGTTATATTTGGTTTCATGGTGATTATGTAAAGAAAGAGATGAACATCGTTAGTTGTATTTAAAATGATTATTTAACTAACGCAACTTATATTTACGTTTATTTATTACAACTGTTAAAACAATTGACGTCTAAATATAGTATCACACAAAAATGCAGCAACGCGACAACATACACGGTTCTTTTTTACCCTGTGGGTTCATTCCAAATATATTTTCTTCATGAGTGCTGTTCGGGAAAAATTGTACAACGAAATTTAAATTAGTAAATACACTACCGTATTGTTTCTAAACCCACATTTTAGAATATCGTTGAAATTCTTTAAACTTTGAGGACAATTTATATTGTCTTCATTTTACTATTAAATGAAAGAAGTTACACAAGTATAGTTATATTTTGTCATCTTTGGTGTTTATGATACTAATAAATAAATCGTTACATGTGTTGGAAGTAAATATATTTTATCAAATTACATGCATGGTTATTATTTTCTCACGAAATATATATATGTCTGACCTGGTAAATCACTGAAATAATTTTATATAATACGTACATATACTATCCACGTGCCACTTCTTGGTGCTTCGCTGTTCTCTTTATTTTTGTGTATATACACACACACACACACACACTAGCAGGTTCCCGCAACTTCGTTTGTGGGGTTTTCATTTTAATCCGATAATATTTCTGAAACAAAAAGTTTTAAAAAGTGCTAAACGGAGCAAAATGATGTCAAATGGTAACTCATGTGCGTTTTATAATTATTTTGAAAAGTATAATTTTACCAATTTTTTTTTGGGGGGGGGGTGGCGAGGGAGGTACTCCGTTCTGCCTCTGTACCCCGTTTTACCTTCTACCTCCCACAAAGTATATTTTGTTTTGGTAGAAATCTTCGTGGTCGCTCACACAACTCGCAAACATTTTTCTCATAAAATATAATTTGTTTTGTGTACATCATTCTACTCCTATGCTCCATTTGGATCCCCTCCAAAAAATTTTTTTCCAGCTGAAAACTTTTCAGACGCACGCAAAACTCACCAAAGTTATTTAGTTTTTTCCCCTAAGTCTTTGGGTTTCATGTACTGTCCATCTATTCCGTTACGCCCCGGGTTCCTCAACCCCCTCCAAGGTGCACGCACAACTTACAAAAGTTTATTTGTTCACTATATTTTTTGGTATTAATTTTTGTTCCTCTATCTCTTTTTGCCTCACTCATTATTTTTTTTTTCAGAAGATCATATGACTGGTATAAAACTGCATAGAAGACTAACAAACAAACTATAACTTATACGATATAAGCTAGCAGTCCGTCCTTAATATTGCCCGCATGTATTACTCGTAATAACATATATTTTTTTTTCAATCGAAGGACATCTTTGTACGCCAGATTAGCAATTCGGCCATTAAGTGTTAGTATAACCAAACCAAACTGCAGGTTGAGCTCATTATGCAGCAGGCTAAGTTGCTATAGCAAAAAAGTGTTCTAAGTCTATCCCTGCCACTCTAATTACAATCCCGGAGCTTATTTACAGTCATAGAAAAATAAAATAATATAAGAGAGAATTCAGATGGTATAAGTAGTACACGTGGAATGATGACTTGTTTATCTCGAGCACGACCATTGATAGCTGTGCCTTCAGTACGAAACTCTTCGAAAGTTCATTAAAAAAATTAAATATTCCGTCACTGGACGCGTAGAGGTTGTATAACCACATGTAACGATATAATTGTAGAATGTTAACTTCACTATAAATTACTTCTTTATGGCTGTACTTGCTGTTGCTGATCGTCTGCTTGATCGTCTGCTTTGAAAGGTTTATTAAGCCCCATCCCCCCAGGGTATCTGAGAGTTAATTTCTCAGGATAAAAATTAAGATAATTAATTCTTGGTTTTTACGCAAGCATCATTCTAAAGCAATATCTCAACTGGTTAAGTATATATAATAGGGTAAATAAAAACAAATTTTACGTCTCTTCACCTCTTCAGTGATCGAATTTCGCAAAATTTTACCATCACAGGTTAAACATTTGCAAAAGTCTGCAATTGAGGTGAAAATCACGACGATAATACATTGAGTCACAGCGTAATCGACGATTGATTATTTTTTTTTTTTTTTTTTTTTTTTTTTTTTCCCCATTCTTTCACAACTCTAAGGGTTCGGATTTTGAACATTTATGAAGTCTATTTATGGACATTTACGTATTCATCATCATAAAATGAAAAATAACTCTATACCACTACGGGTTCGATAGCTCTCGTGGATTTTTGTAAAACACAATCCTTGTGTTTTCACCCCCTTA